>RJWH01000705.1:0-286449 GCA_004363575.1 Solenodon paradoxus
GGAGCAGGCGTGCAGAGCGCCCCTGCGCTGCCCCGCCCCCAGGGGGCGCGGCCCGGCTTGCTTTCCGCGGTGCGCGCGTGGGGCGCGTGCTCGGGCCGGACGGGGCTGCTCGGGGGCGGAGCGGAGCGCGTCCCCGACGCTCCCGCGACGAGGCCGCCCGGAGCGACCCAGGAAGCCGCGCCGCCTGCGCGCGGGCCCTGCGGACAGTGGGCGGGTGGGAGCCGCGGTGGCGCGTCCGCGTCGGGTCGAAGTGCCCTCCCCCCCGGGCGGCGGCGCGCCCGAGGCCGTCCCTCTGCCGGCCGGCGGCGCCCGCTCACAGCCGCTCACACTCGCACTCGCTCGGCGGGAGCAGGCGCGCCCGGGCTCGAACCCGACGTCGACGCGAGTGCACTTTGCACGCTGACGGTGAGCGTGGGCCGGAGGCCGGGAGCCGGTGCTGAGAAGCGGCGTTCCGCCGATCCCCGGGGCAGCCCCGCGTTAGAGGAGCGCGGTCACAGCCGGGCCTTGACCTCTGCTTTCCCCGCGGACGCCGCGTCCGCGCGCGGCCCGGCGCCTCGCCCTTCCTTCCCCCAGTGCCTTGTGCTCCGGAAACTTCTCCCCGGAGAAGCCAGAAGCCGGCAAGAGGCTGTCCTGCTAGCGCTCCACCTGAAAAGTTCAGTTCCTTCCTAATTGCGGGGCTTTGTACGGAAACGTTTTGCAGTAGCTGCCGGTGCTGGGGCGGGTCCGCACTGCTGGCGCCGGTCCTGAAATGGTGGGGACTCCCGGGGCCGCGGATAGGGGCAGCGGCACGCGGAGGAGAGAAGCCCTTACGCTGAAGTTTGTAAATCATCTGCCCTTTTTTTTCTCTTTGCTTTGGTGAGAGCTCCTGAAAATTCCTTCCCACGCCTGCTCTTCCAAGTAGGGTCTTTGAAAGGGTAGGGACCCACAGTAGCCAGGGTCCTAAGGAGGGGTGGCCGCCCCTGGGGCTGACACGGGCGCCAGGGCCAGTTTTGCACCAAGGAAAGGGGGCGAGAAGGGGATCAAGTCAAGTGATGTTAGCAGTAGTTTCTAGAACATTCTTCACCCCCTGGTTAATCCTTAGCTGTTAGAGACTTTATTAAGGGAACTGGGGTTAAATACCACCGCCCAGCACCTGGCTTAACAGGAATTCATGCTTTGATGGAAGGTTCATCATCAGCGACACTGCTGGGGCGGACCTGTGGAGCAGGGCTCCGCTCTCCTGCCCCTCCAGGAGTCTGTCTGGCATCGGCTAGGACACAGGGCATTTCGTCAGTGGGTGTCCCTTGGCTGCATGGGTGCCTGACCTGCTTGGCTTGTGTGGCCTCCTAGCTTGCTCGTCTAGCCCCCTGGTCCCTCCCTGTGATCTGGAAGTTGGATCTAAAGGCTTTATGAGGCTTTGGCTCAGGTTTGGGCAAGTAGACTTCAGACGTGGTTTAAATTCCTTTTTTTAATGAGGACTCTTTTTTTTTTTTTTTTTTTTTTTTCAAGGAAGGTGCAGGCAGGAATGAAGATGAGCAGGCAGGCAGGAAAAGAGGAAGGAGCATTTTACTTTTATTTAGTTGTTCACAGTGGTGGTTCCCCCAGGACCTGGGACTTGAACTCAGGGGTATGTGGGCTGCGCTGCTTTGGAGGCAATTGACCCAACCACTACTCCACCAGGGCGCACCACATTCATTTTTTAAATATCAATTTGTGCCTTTAAAACACTCAGAAACCTCATCCATGAAGCTCAACTTTCCTAAGTTAGATTCACCTAATGACTGAAAAAACCTTTTTTCTTTCTCGTCGTTTTTTCCTGACTTGAAGAAGAGGTTATAACTGTGATTTCCTAAAGAAGTCTAACACTTTGACCCCGCTCTGTCAGGGCAGTTGGAACTTCCTCCTGGTCCTGGTTCCTGGGGACCACATTTTCCCATGGAGTAAATTTGCCTTTTGTGGGCCCGAGGCCTGAGATGGCCCCCCACCCCATGGGATGGGGGGTTCATTTTGTTTTAAGCCAAAATCTTGTATCTTCAACTCTCAACACTCTTCACTCACCTTCATCTCACGTCCTAGCAGGACTGAGCTCCTAGATGCTGGGCCTTCCGGTCCCACTGTGAGATGGGAGTTCCCTTGTGGCCTGTTCAGAGGGCTCGGTCCAAACCTTCAGACTCTCACACTTATGTGGCGCTGGGGTCCAGGAGACGTGTGTGAAGAAACACCTCGGAGCTGACAAGTGTTTTGTCTTCTGTCTAGGTGTTTGTGGCTCCTAAATCCAGAGCATGAGTGTTAGTTGGAAATCCTTGTCTTTTTGTCATTTAAAAACCATAGGAGAAAACTTCAATTTCAACCCCATTTCCCAGACAACCTGCCACCGGTCCGTCTCTTTTAGCGCTGTAAGAATTCTTTGTACATTGAGGATACTGCTGTTTCATCATATACCTTACAACTAATGCCCCCCCGCCCCGCTTTACTTTGTCTCAGTGCACGTGCTTTGCAGGGAATTTTAATTTCATATGGGAAAGTAATATCAACCACCTCTTTCCCATTTCCTCGTTTTGTATTTTGTTTAGGAAGACCTGCCCATTTCAAGATTGTTTTAAAAAAGATAAATGAACCTGTGATGAGAACTAGGGACATGTGATTCTGAAAAAGAATATTGATGGAGGCTCTTTCTACCAGATCATATGATATTGAATTGATTTCTGCTGTTCAGGTTGACCCTGCAATGATGAGTGTTGAAGTGGGGAGATGGGTATCAGGAGTGACTAGATCATTACTTTTGTATATATTCGACTTCCTACAATAAAGAGTTGCCCTTAAAAAGGCCTGGGTGCACCCTGGTGGAGCAGCGGTTGGGTCAGTCACCTCCGAAGCGGCAAGCCACATACCTCTGGGTCTAGGGGAAGACAACCAATGTGACAACCCTGCCTGCCTGCCTGCCGGCTGCTCTTCGTTCCTACCTGTACCTAGTAGACTAGTCGGCGGAGGTACCGTCTTTGTCCCGTGGTTCATGTCCAGTAACTATTCATTAGGGCACTTGCTGAGCACGGGAGGTGTCGTGCGCCAGCACTTGGACACATTTCGCACGTAGGCGACAGATCATAATGGCAAGGTTGGTTGCCTGGCTTCAAATCCCAGTTCTGCCGCTGACTAGCTGGGTGCTTTTAAACATTTTTGTTTAAAAAATGGGCATAACAGTCAGGATTTCCTGGTAGCACTGATGGGGGCGGTCGAGTGAGAAAACCCAAGGACAGTCCCTACACAGCCCTTGGCATTTAGTGCGTGCTCGGAAGGCCTGGCTCTGGAGGAGTAAGTGCAGCCACCAAGAACCGGAGACCCAGGGGGAATCCTGAGGTGCTGGTGGGTCTAGTCGTGGGGTCATGACCGCTCCTGGTACTAGTGACTGAGCTCATACTCTTGGTGACATCAGCCAAAAGATGCGGATTTTCTTTTTTAATGAGGAAATGTTTATTATTTGCAACAAGTTGGAAAAAAAAGGCACAGCCTTCCCGTAGCTCCCGGAGGCTTTCTAGGAACTGGGTTGAGGGCGTGAGTGGTGACTGGTCTGATTGCTCTCCGGCCACAGGGCGGGTCATGAGGAAGTCAGGAGAGCTTGGTCTCCGGCCATAGGACAATCGGGAGGAAGTGAGTGCTGATTGGTCCAGAGTGGAGTGATGGGCGGGGCGCGTCAGCGTCAGCGTCAGCTTTTAAACTGTGAGCAACCGTCGGCGGCCCGTGACGGTTTGATGCTCTGAGTTGCCCCTTCCTGACCTGGCTGGCTTTCTGGAAAGGTAGGTGTGTGTTATAAAAGCCTAATGGAAATTATGAGGGAATTAGTATGTCCTACGGTGATTTGATGGCACCCTTGCAGGTATTTACAAAAACTAAGTCACATTTTTTTCCTCTCCGAGCGTTTTATTGTGAACATTTCCAGCCGTATTCAAAGGACATGAAGTAAGCGCTCATGCATCTAATGTCATTGTGGCTTTTGAAAGAAAGGTGCAGGCAGGAAGAGGGGGAAGCAGCGTTTTATTTATTTAGTTGTTCTCTTGGCGGTTTACCTGCCCCTGAACCGCTAATCCAGTTTCTTGGGATGTATGTGGACTGTGGCAGCCAGAGGCGGTGAACTTACCTGCTAGACCAACAGAGCATGCTTACCCTCATGTTTTTTAAGGAAGAAGGTAGGCGGGAATGAAGGCAAGTAGGCAGACAGGCAGAAAGAAAGAGGAGGAAGAGGCACTTTATTTTATTTCCATCTAGTTGTTCACACTGGTGGTTTCTCCCCCGAATCCAGGACTCGAACCCAGGGGTATGTGGCCTGCGTCCTTCAGAGGCGACTGACTTAACCACTGCTTCACCAGGGCGTGCCAACCCTTGTATATTTTTGAAGCCAATACCAGAAATCATGTCTTTTTAGCCTTAAATATTTGAGTATGGATTTTGTTTAAAAGTTTACTTTTCACCTAACTGCAGTCTTATCTACCTGAAAGGTCTTTCATATCGAATGCAATATTTAAATTTTCCCAGCTGTCAAAAACATGCACACATGCAGTTGGTTTACTCAAATCAGGATGAAAATAAAGCCAAATTTGTTGTACTTGGCTTATGTACTTCTGAAGTGCCTTTTAATAATCGGCGTATGCCAGGCGTTAGCTTAATTCAAAGTGCTCTTATGCTCGCTTTTACTTAGGCTTTTAGCTTTGTGTTTTAGGGCCGTTGCAAGTTCTCGTTAGTAGTGTTTAAGTGTATGTAAGACATTGGCCTTTCTTATTGTATCAGTCCATGAGTTCTAAAGTGTGTAGAATCATGTAACCATCATCACAGTCCTAATGTAGAGGAGTTCACTCATCAAAAACAACAAATCAGGAAACAAAACAGCCTCTCCCTCCAACACCCCACACCCCTCGCAGTCAAGCCCTCACCCTACCCCTCTTCCCTGACAGACACTGGTCTCGTCTCCATCCTTACAAGCTTGTCTTTCCCAGAGTCACATCCATGGACTGGCTTCTTTTGGGCAAGGTCTTTGCGATTCATCCGTGTGTCTCCTGTCCGGGTGGCGTTCCATCTTAACGGCCAGCCACAGTTCATGTTCCGTCACCGTTGGGTTCTTTACAGTTAGGATGATTGCAAACAGAGCTGCTGAAAACGCTTGTATATGGGTTTTGATGTGATCGAAAGTCTTTGTCTGTCTGGGGCGATCGCCGGGAGTGGGCTGGCTGGGTGAGTTACGTTGAGCTGTTTAAGAACTGCCTGCTTTCCAGAGAGTCCCCACCAACCTGTCTGAGTTCCAGTTGCTCCATAGCCTTGTCGGCACTTGATAGTGTCAGTGGGGTTTTTTTTTTTCATTTGAGCCATCCCAGTAGACATGTTGTTTTATGTTCAATGGTCTGATTTCCATTTTTAGTATAAAAATTAAACAGTGAATAAATTACAAAATTCCATGTATATACCTGTAATACATATTTCTGATCTTTGAGTGATTCTACATTTAAATGTGGTAAACAGTCTCTATTGAAAAATGAAATCAAATCAGAATATCGTGCAACCAGAAGTCCATCTTAGCTCTCACAGCTGACACACGTTTGGCATTGTCACAGAATCTGTGTGCGTCTTGTTCACGGCTCCGTCCTGTTTTGCCACAATGCCCTAATTGCTTTTGCCATCATCAGTTTTGTGCTAGATGAGATTGATTGGTGAATAGGGAATTACTTGAGAGAAAATGAATGTAAGCAGACTAATTTCTTTGAATGCTTTTCAACTGTAATAAACACTGCCACAGTTTGAAAATGGACTGCTTCATGTGTCTTCCATGTGTCTGAGGCAACAGGAAAAGCTTGCTTTTACATACCCTTTTCCTTATTAAAGCATGGAAGAAAACTCAAGAAGAAAACCACCTCTCATTCTGCTTGTGAAATGGAGATGTACACTTCTCTTTGGATGAACTGGGGGCCTTGGTCATTGATCACTACTTGAAAGTGTGGTGTGGCCTGCTGGGTTAATTACTAAACGCTCCCCTCATGTCGCTGCCCCTCAGCCCTGGCATCAGGTGAAACTGCGAGTCTCCTTGTACCCAGAGTCACTGCTGAGGGAGGGTGTCTTAAAACTCCAAGCTCACCCATTAGCTGCGATGGTCAGTAGGTAGCAGCATTTAAAAGCAGCGGAAGTCACGGTCATCTGCTTGGAAGAATGGGGTCCATGCAGGGTTGACTTTCTGACTAGAGCCTGGTTTTCCTTCTGGAAAGTGCCGGAGGGTAGACCTGGCCACAGACCTCCCTATGTGATGGGGCATTAGGAAGAAAGTTTCTGACAAAGCAGAATCCCCTGGGCAGGAGGCTGTGCTCTGAAGCCTGGGACCAAGTACTAGAAAATGTGGTTCAAAATGTAGGAAGAGGGTGGGTTTCTGGTTGTCATCTTTGGTTTAAAGCTAACATGCTCATTGACTCATGTCAGTTAGGATTGGAATAAATCAAAAGCAGTGAAAGGTTAGTAAGGATGTTACCTCCAATGGACTCAAGTTGTTGGTTTGTTTTGTTTAAAAAGTTATCGTAGATGGTCTTTAAGCTTTGTGCTTGTTGACAGTAATCGAGGGTGTTCGTAGGTGTAACTGTACTGGGGGTGGGGGACTGCGGGCCTGCTGCAGGAAGGGATTGTAGAAAACTCCTGGGAGCTCCGTGCGGGTTTTAGAACAGCGGGCTCATACTGCTGCCCCCTAGTGGCGGCGCGTTCAGCGGCGCCGTGCGGAGGAGCGGCGTCGCGGAGAACCAAGTCCTTCTCGGCCCTGCTTACCCTGGCTGCTCTCTGCAGGATCGTAGGCAAGTGTCGTTTGATTAGAGTCTAGATTTAACTTTCTTCCACTTCAAAATACAATTTCTAAAGTTACTTCCAGCTCCAATATCTTACACTTCTCCAGTGGTCGTAACAAGTATTATGTAGCAAAAGATGTCGATTCCACTTGTCCCTTTAGCAGCTGAATCCTATCAATCCCAGGCGTACGCGTTCTGGAAAGCAGCGGGCTCTGGAGTCACTCCTGAAACCCGGCACGGATTCAACTGGGCGGAAAAGTGCACGGGCCTGAGTCGCACCGTCCGTGGTTAGTGCGTGACCATGCGCGATTGTCAAGGACGGCAGGTTAGAGCAGTTAAAAAGTAACTCAGTTTTAGTTACAAGGACCCGTAACAAGTGTACCATCTGCACCACGTGTCGGCGTGCGCTCCCGTGTGAAGCCGGTTCTCCTCGTGGTAGGAGGGTCCCCAGAACAGGTCGTCCTGCGGCGCCCGAAGTCTGCATCCCACGACCATGCGCCCCGAGTCGACAAGTCACTGAAGCTGGCGCGCAGGCACACTGGCCGCGGGCAGTGCCGGTGTACAGACGGCGGCGGGTGAGGGGAGCCCACCGCCCCTCGCTTGTGAAATAGTCTAGAGGAAAGGGTGGTTCCGGCTTGTTTCACTCTGGCCTCTTCCTGGCACCGTGTCCCAAATTAAAACCATAAAGACCCTCCTTTAAACCTGTGTGACCCATGGAAATAGCAGCTGCCTGGGGGCGTGCTCAGCATCGCTTCTGGAAGGGGTGACCCAGGCCCCTGACTGACCCTGCACTGTGTGCACTGGGGTACCCCGCTGTGGGGTGGGGTGCGGTGCTGTGCGCGGGACCCCCGCCTCCCCGCTGTGGTCTGCTGGTTCCACCAGCTTTGAAAGTAAGAAATGTAGTTTATTCCATACTTTTAAAGTGGTATCCGTGTTGCTTCATATTTCCGCTTAGGCTGACCTGGAGTCATGGGAGAATGAAGACATAATGCCCTTGTAAGAACTGCATCCAGCGCTGCTGTTCAGAGGACAGTCTCATACAGTTACCTGGGAGCTTGGGGACGTTTAAAGGTTACTGTGTACTGAACGTGGAAAGGGTGACCTTTAGCTCTCGGTATCGCCTTTATTTTTAAGTATTTTGATTTCCTTGTGGTGTAACTTGGAAACCTGAAGCATTTACATAAAAAGATACATCATGAGGGAAATGTGGATCAAGACAACAGGGAGATGCCACCTCACACCAGGGAGAGCTGTCATCCTAAAGACCGGCCACAAGTGCTGGAGAGGCCGCGAGAAAGGGACCTCATCCACGGCTGGTGGGAGTGTCGGCTGGAGCAGCCACTCGGGAAAGCAGTGTGGAGACTCCTCAGGAAACTGAGGATGGAAATCCCATATGATGCAGTTATTCCCATATGGGCATTTACCCGAAAAACACAGCAACACTTACTCACAGAGATATGTGCGCCCCATGTCCACTGACGCACTATTTATAACAGCCCAGAGATGTCTGCTGACACATGAGCAGATAAGATGTGATTCTCACACACGCACGCGCACACACAGGAATACTACGTAGTGAGACGAAAGGTGAACTCCTGCCATCTGCAGCCACATGGATGGACCTAGAAGGAGTGGTGTTTTGTGAGATGAGCCAGGAGGAGAAAGACATCGGGTGATCTCACTAGCGTCGCACTGAGATATCAAGCAAAGGAGCGAACTAAATGAAACCAAAATAGACCTTAAAAAATGAACTAAAACCACAGTAGACTTTTAGCCAATAAAAGCAAATCAGAGGTTGCAGGAAGGGGAGGGGAAGGGGCAGACGGGGTCAAAGGGGATTCGTTGCAAAGTGAAGGAAAATGGAAATGGTGAGGTCGCTGTGTCGATGTGCTGTGATGACGCCTTGAGCCTGTCCAGTGGTACAGCACAGTGTCCCTCAGTAGACCAGCGAAAAATAAAAATACAGAGGTTTATACACATGTTCAGTCTTGAGTATTTGGAAAATTTCCTTTTCTGTTAATTGAACTTCCCAGGTGAGAGCCTTCACCTGCTCTGTGTCGGCCTCCTCACAGGCAAAATGGAGACGCGCATGTCTGCCTGCTGGTCACTGTGAGGATAAATCAGCTCAGATCTGCACAGAGCTGAGGCTCCTCGTAAATGCTGAGCTCATACCGGTGTGTTTCTTACACCAGATTTGGTGGGGGGTGGGGGTGTCATGCGAGGAAAATGCTATTCTGTGTTTTCTTAGTTTTCCGCAAAATTCAGGTGAACGTGTGCGCATGAAAAGAGGGGGCCTCCGTGAAATTCAGTGTCCAGATACCTGGAGCATGTGCTGTGTCAGATCCCGGAGGGCTCCACCCGGGATGGCACAGGGCCCTGTCATTTTATGGAAGATCGAACGTCACGGTGCTTTTAGGCACTTCTGGTTATGCGAGCCTTCTCCCAGCTAAGCCTGTGGCTGCCAAGGCCCAGATGGGTGGAAGTGCCACCTGGTGGGCAGCAGGCATCCGTGAAACAGGCTGGGCAGTAACATGGGGGAGGACTGGACGCTGAGCAGTTTCCCTCTGTCCCATCACACCCTGGCACGTCCCGGACGTGGGCATCCCCAGACAGCACTGGGCAGCGCTCAGCATGGCGCCTCGAATGGCGGTGCCCCAGGGTGTCTGTCTCTTTGTAAGGGCACTTGTCCATTCAGGAGGGCTCAGTCCATGCCCTGGCCACCTCCCAAGGCCCCGGCTCCTTAACGCCAGCACCTTGGCGGATGGCTGAGTCAAGCTGGCTAACAAGATAAGGCCTGGTATTCATGGAGGATGACAGTCACATGACAAAAAGCAAGTAAAACTGTGGTGGATAAAAGGACTTTGTTCAAATGCTGATGTTTAGCTTCATCTTAAAAAAAAAAAATATATATATATATGTTTCATTGATTTATGTATGATAAAAATCACCTATTTAGTGTTCAAAGTTCAGTGAGTTTTTTTAAAGGTCATTGAGACGCACCCTGGTGGCTCAGGCACCCAGCTGACGGCTGGGGCGTGGACCACGTAAAGCCCAGGGTCCCATGTCTGTGACTTGGGACTGGGGGTATCAACCACGAATAAAACAAACACATAAATAAAAGTACTTTCTCTCCTCCCTCCCTCCCTCCCGTCCTCTCTTAAAACTAAGGTCAGGGACACTTGGCAGACGTGTGTACTCATGTCATCACCACCATGGCTGCATGCAGGACATTTTCACACCCACAGAGGGCCCTTTTGTGGTCTTCTCCCTGCCAAGCAGCCTGGAGCAGCCACTGCTGCTCGGCCCCTGGTTCTCTTTCCAGAAGGTGGGTGCGATCACATATTTAGTGTCAGGTCTCCTTCACGCAGTGCATTGGAGATCAGGCCCGTGAGTATGTCTGAGGGCCTCCATCTCGTGCCCTTGTGATCAGGGGCATTCGGGCTGTTTCCAGCTACTGGCCATTGCGAACAGGCTGCTCTGAGCACTCCTGCGCGGGTCTGCGTGTGACGGGCTCATCCCAGTGGGTCGCGTGTTGACGGGCAGCTCTGTGAAACTGCTTCCAGAAGTCTCCATCACCTCGCACCCAGAGCCGTGAGCGCCTGTGTCTCCCTCCTTCCTCACCGCACGTCACGGTAGCTGTGTGGTCAGTGTTAGCTGTCCTAATGCGTGTATGGTGGCATCTCGTTGTGATTTGTATTTGTATTTCTCTAGTGACTGATGGCGTTGAGATCTTTTCATGCGCTTACTTGAGACTCCTATCTTTGGAAAAGTGTGTTTAAATCTGTTGCCCATTTTTAATTGGGTTGTTTTTCTCCGCCTGAGTTAGACAAGTTCTTTGTATCTTCTGGATCAGAGTCATTTATCAGTTGAATATACATACAGGCTTCACAGACGCTTCCTCCCAGTCTGCATCTTCGGTCATCCATACCTCGTGAGAGCAGATGAGGAATCCAGCTTTACCCATAGTTTCTTTTTCTTTTTGTACTTTCTGTATCCTTTCAAAATATTTTCTTCTAGAATTTTAGCTCTTACAGTTAGATACATTTTGAGTTAATTTAGGTCAATGGAGTGAGAGAAGAGTTATTTTTTTGCATATGGCTACCCCATTGCTAGAACCAACCTTTTGTTTTTTGGGGTTTTTTTTAAAGAATCATGCAGACAGGAATGAAGGTGAGCAGAACAGCAGGCAGGAAGAGAGAGGCAGAAGCACTGACTTAATTGTTCATCTGTGATGTGAACCTGGCACTGGAGATGCATGTGGACTGTGCCGGCCGAAGACGCCTGATCAACTGCTGCTCCGCTGGGGGTGCACCAGGCACTGTTTGTTTAAAGACCGTCGACCCCTCACTGAATTCGTCTGATATATTTATCAAAAACAATTGACCATACAAATGTAGGGCTACTTCTGACTCTGCTTTTTAATTTTTTTTAATCATTCATTTTTATAGAAATATAATGCAAGGGTGTGCCCTGGTGGCCTAGTGGTCTAGTGCACCTGGGAACAGCCCCACATACACCCCAAGGTCCCGGGTTCAAGACCCAGGGCCAGGGGAACAGCCAGTGTGAACTAAATAAAAGTAAAATGCTTCCTCCTTCTCCCTGCCTGCTACCTTCCTATTCTCCTTCACTCCTGCCTGCACCTTTCCTTTTGAAAAAAAAGAAAAATATAATTCAAATACCTTAAAATTCACCATCCTAAGGTGTACGGCTCAATGATCTTTAGTGTCTTCACCAGATAAGCAGCCATCGCCACTACCTAATTCCACATCCTCCTCGTCCCGAGAAGACCAGTCCATAGAATCGAGTCCCTAGAAATGAACTCTCACACATATAGGCAGTTAATTTGCGGCAGAGGAGCCAGCTGTATACAATGGAGAAAGGAAACTTTTATCAATAAATGGTGCTGAGAAAACTGGACAGTGACACACAGAAGAATGAAACTAGGTCACACTAACACCACACACAAAATGAATTCCAAGTGGATTAGAGACTTGGATTTAACCACCAAAGCCCATAAAATGCGTGGAAGGAAACAAAGGCGATGCGTTCCATGCCATTAGCTTTGGAAGGTTTCTGGGGACTCCAGCGGCAAGGAAAACAAAACCAAAAATAAACACATGCGACTGCATCAAACTGAAAAACTACAAAGGGAAAGAAACTCATCAAAACAAAACGACAGCCTGCTGACTAGAAGATATTTGCGTACATCTGACAAGGGGTTAATATCCAAAATATATATATAAACTCATAAAACTCGACAACTGAAAAGCAAACAAAAAGGCAGATGATCTGAACAGATACAGATGGCCAGTCGGCACGTGAGAGGATGCTCCATTCTTCTGTATTTAGGGAAATTTAGGTTAAAGAATGATGACGTATCTTCTCACACCAGTCAGAATGGCTGTTAGCTGACAGACTGAAGTAAGAATTGGCAAGGATGCTGGGGAGAGGGAACCCTTGTGCACTATTGGTGAGAGTGTGAATTGGAGGAACTGTTATGGAAAGCAGGATGGAGAGTCCTCAGAAAAAATCGAGAATAGAAATTTGATAGGACCCCATTCTCCTACTGCTAGGTATTTGTTGGAAAAGCACAGACAAAGCTTGAAGGAGGTATCTGCACCGGGATGTCACCGCAGCACTATTTACAGTACCGAGAATTGGAAACAATGTAAGTGCCTGTTGTCAGATGAGTGGATAGAGATGATGTGGTCTCGATGCACAATGGAGTACTACACAGCCCTAAAAAAGATGAAGTCCTGCCATCAGTGACAACTTGGATACCAGTAGAGGAAATTATGTTAAATAAAGTAAGTCAGGAGAAAGACAAACATCTCAGTCAAATGTGGAATAGAAATAAGCACAGAAAAAATAAACGAGCCAAACAAAACCGCCTCTTTGGCATCAGTAATAAAACTGAGGTTACCAGTGGGGCTGGGGGTGGGGATGGGACAGGAGCAAAGGATATAGGCGCTAATGAACTGGCGAAGGGTGCTTAGAAATTTGGCAGGGTGTGTTATCGGGTATTTGATGAAGACGAACCCGCACATCTAACTTTTATATTGTTTGTAAATCAATACAGTCACTTCAATTTTAAGACTATTTCATTGTTCCAGATTTATCGAGCTATAATTGGCATTTAATTTTGCATAAGTTTAAGATACACGTTTATCTGATACATTTTCTGTAATATAATCACTGCTGAAGCTAACATCTCTATCATTTAACAAAACTGCCATGTTTTTGTGGTAAGAACATTTGTTTTTAAAGAAAAGATGCAAGTAGGCATGAAGGCAGGCGAGCAGGCAGGAGAGAGGAAGAAGCATTTATTGATTTACTTGCACATCTTGGTGGTTCTCTCAGGGCCGGGACACGAACTCTGGGTCCTTGGGATGTGTGTGGACTGCACTTTGGCCAGAGGCAGTGGACCAACTCTTATTTCCAGTCTGTCAGCTAAGAGCCTTTCTAACAGGTGTGAGGGCATGTATCATTAGCGTTTCACTTAAATTTCCCCGAAACACAAAAGAAACCAATTGTTTCACCCGGTCATACTGTGAGAAAATTTCAAATCTACTTTCTGAGCAACTTGGAACTATGTGTCACAGTGTCACAGTGTCGCTAACCATAGTATTCATAACAAGGTGTATTCGCCCTCCACAACTCACTCTTCTTCTGAAAGTCTGGACCCTTTGACCAGCACCCCCACCCCCTTACCACCATTCTACTTGATTCTCTAGCTTTTCCAGATTCCACATAGAAGTGATATCATACGGTCTGACATGCCACAGCGTTCTGCCCTCAAGGGACCATCTCCTGGCTGAATAGCATCTGTGTGCATGAGTGTGAGTGTGTGACAATTTGCTGTAGTCACCCGTTGATGGACATTTAGGCTGCTCCCCGATCTGGACTCTGGGTGAAACCGCTGCAGCGCACAGGGGAATGCAGCTGCTCTTCCATATCCTGTTTCTGTTCCCTTTGGGCACACTCAGAAGCGGCTTGTCAGAGCACACGGCAGTTCTTCATTTCTCAGGAACCCCCGTGCATTTTCCTAGCGGCTTTACCAGTTCACAGTCCCGGCGACAGTGCAGGAAGGGTCCCTTCCGCACACCGTCGCCAGCATTCGTGGTTGCTTGTCTTCGTGATTGCTGTTCTCAAGGTGGGGGGTCCTCACTGTGGTCTGGTGGGCACTGCCCTCGTGGTTAATGATGCCGACCCCCTTTGGCGAGCCTGGCGGCCGTTTGTAGGTCATCGTTAGGAAAAATGCCAGTTCCTCGGCCTGCTTTTTGTTGCATTGGTGTTTCCTGGATTTTACATGTGCGCCCTGCAGCTCTCTGTGCACGTAGATGCCTGCTGCTCTCAGGAAGAGGGTCGCAGGCATTTCCTCCAGGTCTGCAGGGCGCCCCTTCATTCTGCGGCTTGCTTCTCTGGCCGTGCCGACGCCCTGTGGCTTGATGCAGTCTCGCTTTTTGACTTGCGTGTGGTGTTTGCGCTTCTGCTGTCATCACCACAGAGCTGTTGCCGACACCAAGGTCAGCGAGGTTCGTCCCTGTGTTCTCTTCCATGAGTTTGACGTTCCGGGTCTGATGTGCAGACTTGCACGCACTTCGAGTTAGTTTTTGCAAGTGGGTTTAAGATGGGGCCCATTTTCACTCTTTTGCCTGTGGATGCCCGGTTTTCCCAGCACCGTTTATTGAAGACTCTCCTTTCTCCATGGCTTGTTCTTGGCTCCTTCATAAATTCAGTGACCACATCTGCATGGACTAGCTTCTGGGTGCTCTTCTGTTTCATTGCCCTGTATCCCTCTGTTTAGCCTGCAGCATATTGTTTTTGATTAAGTGTAACTTGAAATCAGGGTGTAGTGTCTCAAGTTTTCTTCTTTCGCACAATTACTTTGGGGTCTTTCATGGTTGCCTGCACATTTTCGGATGGTGTTTTGTTTTTTAACGGACAGGTGCGGGCAGGAATGAAGGTGAGTAGGCAGGCAGGCAGAAGAGAGGAGGAAGAAACAACTTTACTTTTTTCAAATTTCGTTGTTTTTCTTGGTCGTTACGCAGCCACAGACCACAACGAACCCGGGTCCTTGGGATGTGCGGACCGCAGCAGCTGGAGGCGATGGACCCGGCCACGAAACCACCAGCGCGTACCAGGGCTGTTTTCACTATTGCTGTGAAAAATGCCGCTGGGATTTTGCTAGGAATGGATTGCATTGAATATTTACTAGATGGTTTTAATGAGTGCGGGCATTTTAATAACATTAATTCTTCTGATCCGTGAACATGGCTCATAAACTTCATTTATTAATATCTTTCTCAGTCCCTGTCATCGGAGCCAGGTAGTTTTCAATGTACAGATCTTTTTTCCTGGTTAAATTTACTAAGAACTTGACGGTTTTTAGTGCTTTTGTGAATGGGACTGTTATCTCTATTTTTTCAAGAAGTTTGTTGTTTATAAAAATCAAGTGTTGACTTTTTCTGTGTTGACTTTTCTTTATAATTCAGCTTAACTGAAATTGCTAATCAATTCTAACAGTTGTTTTGAGAAGGCTTTAAGATTGTCTATATGTGGCTCACCCGATGGAGTAGCAGTTGGGTCCACTGTCTCCATCTAGCACAGTCCACATCCATCCCAAAGAGCCAGGTTCGCATCCCGAGGCCACAGGGAACAACAGAGATGAACAACTAAATAAAGAAAATGTTCCTCCTGCCTCTCTCTCCCTGCCTGCCTACACTCACCTTCAGTTCTGCCTGCACCTTTCCTTTAATTTTTTTTCTCTATATATGATCAAATAATCTGCAAAGACAATTTTATTTCTTCCTCTTGACTCTCACGCCTTTATTTCTGACCTTGCCTGGTTGCTCTGGCCAGGAATGACGCTGAATAAGATTGATGAGAGTGGGCGCTTCTCTTGTTCCTGATCACAGAAACCCCGTCCGCTTTCCCTGGTGAGCATGATGTTAGCTGTGAGCCTGCTGCACAGAACCTTCACTCCACGAGGTGTGTTCCTTCCATACGCAGTGCAGGGAGTTTTTAACAAGAAAGGATGTTACTTTTTGACAAACGCTTTTTCAGCATCTGTTGAGACAGTCATGATTTTATCACTCTTTCTGCTAATACAGTGCATCTCATTTATTGATTCATGTATGTTGAACCATCGTTGAATCTGGTTTGCTAAGATTTTCTTGAGAAATTTTACACCTGTCTTCATCAGGGATATTGGTCTCTAGCGTGTGCGTGTGCGTGTGTGTATTTAGAGAGGGAAGCGAAATGAGAAAGCAGCATTTTTTAAGGGAGGGGAGCAGGAGAAAGCACCTTTCTTTTTTTGGTTGCTCCCTCCAGCTTAGGTCTTCACATTTTGTTGGGTCCATGCCCAGCCACCAGGGCACACCTTTTGCTTTTTAATTACTTGTTTTCTCCTCCTAGAGCTCTTTTCCATTACTTTTCCCCAGCTCTTGAACCCACGGCTCTCTAGCCGAGCCGCAGGGGGCGCCACGGCCTCTCCGGCGTCACTGGCTTCGTTTCCTCCGCAGGTCTGCGCTTTCTTGCCCTCCTGCCGCTGCCTTCTACGGCCTCACACTGGGGGCCTGGCCGGGAGCCAGCAGGTAGGGGCTCCTCGGGTGAGCCTTGCCCAGCGCCCACGTCCGATCAGCCCCGCTCAGGAGCCTGGTTTGGTCTTCAGCGGGCCACCCGGGAGGGCGGTGCTGGCGAGGGCAGCCTGCCGCCCGGCCTTTGCCCTCGGGGAGGGGTGCCCGGCAAGCCTGCATCCACGAGGCTCTCGTCCGTGGCGACTGGCCGGCTCTGCACGGTCCGCAGGCCCGGGACCGCGGCCAGCGGGCCTGGAGCTGGTTCCCAGCCCGCGCGGTGTCCGGGCCTGCGGGAGCCCACCCTCCAGGCCACAGCTCCGGAAGGACCGCTTCGGTTTGGGCACGGTGCCGACTTTTTGTTGACGCGGTGGGGGGCGCACAAAATTGAGGGCGTCTCTTGATGCCAGGGGGCTGCCGTCCCTTGGGGCCCCGTAGGTCTCCAGGCCCAATTACGGGTCTGGAAGGCACTGAATCACCAGCGCGGCTCAGCTTTTCCAGTTCTGTTCTGGGTCTTAACTTGGACATCAATTGTAGAATCAGCTCATCAGTTTCCCAAAACAGGAACCTGCTGTGACAGTCATGAAGGTTATGCTGACACTAGTTCGATGGGGAGAAAATGGACATTTTAACAATATTAATATTGACCTTTTATTGGTATTGACATTTTAACAGTATTGAATTCTAATTCTTGAAAATGTATATCCATTGTTTTGAGTTTTCAGAATAATGTTTTGCCCATATTTTAAGTTTGTGTTCTGATTTTTTGGTGCTATGGTCAATGATGCTGGATTTCTAGTTACAGTTTTGCTCTGCCAGTATATAAAAGTACAAATGATTTTGTATATTGATCTTATACCCTAAGATTCTGCTGAATTCATTTATTAGTTCCAGTAGCTTTTCTGGTCAGTTCCTTAGGGTTTTCTACCGTCCTGTCAGTTGCACACGGGCTTATTTCTTCCTTCCTGCCTTTTGCTCTTATTTTCCTCTGTTTCCAGTGTTGCAACATGTGGCAAAGTAGGCACCGATGCCTGCCTTCCAATCTAGGGGACGTATGTGACTGCTTGTCATTTGAAAGACGTCAGCTGGAGGCTGCTGGTAGGTGCCCTGTGCCTGTTGGAGGAAGGTCTCCTAGTTTGCTGAGCATCTTTATCATGGATTTGTTGAATTTTGTCCAGTACTTGTTCTGTGTCCGTCGAGAGTACCATAGAGTTTCTTCTATTGTTAATCTGTTCACAGGTGGTTCCTCAGTGGATTTTCAAGTCTGTGAGCAGCCTTGCATTCCCAGGGAGTGACGCTCTCTTCTTTTTGTGGAGCTGCTGGACCTGACTTGCTAAGTTATCACGACTGCTGCATTTATGTCCCTAAGAGGTACTGGCCTGTACTTGTCGTTTCGACAAATGACTTTATTTGGATTTGTTATCGGGTAATACTGGCCTCATAAAAGTTGAAAAGTGTTCCTCCCTTCTTTTATTTTCTGGAAACATTTATTTACTACTGCTCTTATTTCTTCCTGAAATGTTGGGTAGAATTCACCAGTGGGGCCTACCTGCCTCTATGCAGAAGCGTTACTTACCAGTCAAAGTTCATAAATAGATAAAGAGCTATTCAGGTCATGCTTTCTTTGTGAGCTTTGGTAGTTTGTGTCTTTCAAGATTTTTCCATCAAGTTGTTCACTGAATACTCGTATTATCCTTACAGTGTCTATATATATATATAATGATGTATATTGGCAATTCCTGTTTTCTCTTTGTCGAGGAGGTTCTGTAAAGCAGGGGGAAGTGTAACAATCCCCAAACATCTGCCAATTCAAGTGAGTCGGAACTGCTTCGTGTCAGCCAGAGTCTGTGGTCCCAACACAGTCCAGACCCGGCCCGACTGCGCTGGGGTCCTCAGAGGGCGCGGGCACTCTGCCTACTTCAGAGGCGGGTGGGCTCCGTAAAGGTGACAGCCACGAGACATCCAGTTACGGAAGCGGTTTGTCGGAACGACACTGGAGGTGGCAGTCTGCCATGGGCACAGGGCCTTCGGCCCAGTTACTTCTGGGCAGGAAAGCGCAGAGCTGGCCGTCAGCAGACGCCGTCCCAGGTTTTGTTCGTGTTGGCTGCAGCCTCAGCTGGACCAGCGTGTGTCCGTGGTGGGTGATGCCTCCCGGCCATCCCTGTCCCCCCCATAGTTGGTGCCCCTCGGGCCAGGGGCGACCGCTTCTGCAGAGGGTCACGCCGGACAGCCCCAGAGCTGGTTCCTGGGGCACCAGCTCCAGGGAGCCGTGAAGAGCAGCCCGTTTTGAGGGGCTTCCACTGGGAGCCCGGCGCCTTGCGGGATCGGGGTCGGGCTGGCCGGGAAGGTGGCTTTCGGGACAGGGCGGAGCGGAGGCTCACTGCTCCACCAGGCCAGACCCTTCCGCCGCCGCTGCCAGCAGTCAGTGCATTTGGGACCCAGGGGTGAGTAAATGGCCTGCCTCATGCACAGCATGCTCAGTCGTGTGCCCGAGCCTCCTCCCGTGTAGTCCAGAGTTTGACCTTCTCTTGGCTGTTTTCATTGACTTTAGCGTGGGCGTCTTGCAAAAAAATGGAGTTTGAATGATTGGGAGACAGGTGATTATCAAAAGCCCATCAGCCCTGATTTTGAGTTCTGAGCTTTTATTGTTTGAAGAGAGGAAGGAAGAAGAGGAAACATTTTTAGTTCGTTGTTTAGTTTAGTTCTGGCTTTTCACCAGGCCCTGGGTCTCAAACCTGGGTCCTTGGGCTGTATGTGGTCTGCACACCAGTCTCTCAGCCGTTGAGCCACCAGGGTGTGTGCCAGAATTCTGTTGCGGGTTTTTAAAAATTATTTTGTAGGACAATGAATTTTCAATTTATTTTTATTGTAGTAATTATTCTACACGTTAAAGGAATTTCCTGTGTATAGGTTCCCCATTTCTTAGATATGTTTCAACACATCATGCCCCCCACCACATCACCAAGTGTCCTTCCCCAGAGGACAATGAATTTTTGTTTCACTTTTTTTTCCTGGGGACCTGGCAGGTCTTGGGCCTGCATCCTTGGACTTTACATGGCAGGCACCTTAGCCTCTCTGGTTTTTATTTTTTAAAGGAACAGTGCACACTTGAATGAAGGTGAGTAGGCAGGAAGACACGGGCGGCACTTTATTTAGTGGTTCGTCATCTGACTCCAGCAGGGCGCACCGTATGTCACCTTCACAGTGTTTCCCGTGGGAGTTGTGTGTGTACACGTGTGTGTGTGTGCTGACATCCTCCTGCCTGCCCGGGCAGCATTAGTTTTTATAATATTCTTACAAAGGGAAACTCTGAAGGTAAGTCTTACTGCTACCGAGCGAACAGAGTCCCGTGCTCAGGCGCCTGGGAGATGGAGTTTGGATTCTCGCTGGTCCCGTGTCCTGGGCCGTGGATCCCGGGTGCCTGCACTGGACAGACTGGCAGCGGGCCCTGCTTCTCAGTAGGGCCCTCTGGTGGAGCAGGTGGTGTTCCTGGGCTGAGTTCAGTATCTGCTTATCTGCAGTGGTATTGGGGGGTGATCAGCCGGCATCTGCAACCCCTGGTTGGCTCTCCTGCGGACCCCACCTGAGGCAGCTGTGCCCAGGCATGCTCTCTGTGGTCAGAAGAGCTTGCTTTGACCTCTGGCCTTTGTTCCGTGTTCCTGCCCAGGCTTGGTCCTCGCAGCTAAGAAGCGCCCTGCCTGCAGAGGCCGAGTCAGGCCTCACCTGCGTTTGTAACTCTTACTCACTTTCGGACTCAGCTGCCTTCTGAATGGTCCTCACACGGCTACCTAGGACTTGTTTCAGTGGTTTGAGGGTCTTTTTTCTAGAATATTTTTTAGCTAACCCCCTACAGGGAGTGGCTTTGTGGGCCTGTGCTGTGCCTTTGTGCAGCTTCCAACTTAAAGTTCATTCCCAAGCTGGCCCTCCGCACCGAAGGAACCAAATGAGTGGAATTGCAAACCGTGTTAATATTCCCTTAAAATGTTCTGAAGAGCAAAGGCTTTTCAGTCGTGCCGTAGTGGGATCTCGCTCCCTTACCCTCCACTGCTCTCCGCCTGAGTGGACCCCCAGGAGAGAAGACCTGAGGACAGCCCAGGCCCTGGAGCTGCCTGCCTTGCAGCAGGCGGGTCCATCCCCGAACACAGGGACCGTGACAGGCCGAACCCGACTAGAAGGTGCAAGTAACTGGCTTGCCCGGATCTCAGTCATTCCGTGTGTTTAGATCGGCCTCCTCTGAGGTGTCATTCACACCCAAGAAAACACACATGACAAACATGGGTGATCTTGACAGATGTTACTCGGCGGAACTGCTGCTCCGGTAAAGAACCTCCACCCTCTCTCTCATCGGATGGATTCGCGTTGCAGAGTCCGGAGGTTGATCATCCTCCTTCCAGCTCTGGGAGGGGCGCCTGCCTCTGCCCCGTTCCCGGAGGCTGGGGGCCTGCGGCATGGCTGAAGGCTGGAGTGAAGCCAGGCAGGATGGGACAGAGCGGGGATTCCAGGCCGCTGCCGGGAATCGGGACCGGGAGGGGAGCACCACCTGGCTTACGAGCAGGTGCCGAGGGCCTGCTGCAGGTGCAGGGCTGGCTCCCCCGCTGGGACGATGTGAGGCAGAGGGAGCTGCCCCAGCAGGGGGGCTCGTGGTTTTGAGGAGCAGTTTAGAGGAGTCCAGGCAAGGCCGGTGCCTTGAAAACAGGGGCCCCTTGTTCAAAAAGCAGGACGCGCGCAGCTAAAGGAGCTGGAACAGGAAGCCTCTCCCTTTCTGGGGTGTCTCGGCCTGGCGGGGTGGTTTGCTGGCCGTGGCGTTGCTCCGCACACACACGCCCGCTGCTGGGACCTGACGCCGCAGAGCCGTCCTGACCTCTGCCGTCTGCTTGTGGGCGTGTGCAGTCTGCAGCACTCCCCGCTTCAGGTCCTGCTCTGGGAGCGACACGGTTTGCACCCGCCTCGCCTGCGTCCCCGCCTTCAGGGTCTGGCTGGCCAGCTAGGAGGGGCTCCCCGGGGGCCGCGCTTCTTCGGAGGTCAGGGCCACCTCCTGCCTGCAGAGCCAGGGCCGCTTAGAATGGAATGGAAGACGCGGCCTTGCCCGCCAGCCCTGCCAGGCTGTTACCTTGTCCTGTGGTGGGCTCACGGGGCCTCTCCGTCCCTCGGGACGACCCCCAGTGCCGCGGGGCTGCCCCGGCTCGCCACCAGCCTGCAGTGAGTCCCAGCAGGCCCGGGGGCATCCAGACAGCGCCATTCCCGGGGGAGCTGCACCGACGTGGGCGGGCGGGGCGTGGGGACAGCACCTCTCCTGCCTCTGCTTCCCCACCTGCGAGATGGGAAGAAACAGGGAGGGAGGCGATTGCTGTCGTTTGGGCCTTAACCTGAGCAGGTGAGTCAGCGAGACTCGCTGGGAGCGTCTCTTTGAAGGCAGGTGGCCAGTGGGTGGGCCAAGGCTGAGCACAGGGAGGTGTGTGGCATGTGCTGCCTGGCACCTCCCTCGGGGACAGACGGGCGGGGTCCAAACCAGCGAGCTGGCAGCGCGTGATATTTGGGGCCCTTGTCCTCGGAGCTCTGTCCCTGACGGGTGTTCCCAATTGTCCAGCCTTCCCTTCTAGGCTTGGGGTGGGGGGCGGCGGGTGCTGCACCTTAACTATGGCAGCAAGGAACCTCTTGTGTGGCATGGCACTCAGGAGTCCTTGAAACTGTGCCCCAGCCCACCGGGCACCTCAGTTAGGGATGGAGGCGACTTCTTCCCTGCACTGCCCTGGTCACCTCAGAGGGAGAGGGCGGGGGTGGGGGAAGGCTGGCCAGGGGTCACGGCAGGAAGCCCTGTCCCTGCTGAGGGGACAGCAGGCAGGAGGAAAGCATCAAAGCACCCACAGGATGCACGGGGTCCCGGCGACGTGGAGCCCATCCTGCTGAGGCCTTTGTTTTCCCACCTGCTTCCTAAGACTTCTGAGGAGTGAAGGCCACAGACCTCCCGGACTTGATGGCAGGAGGAAGGAGTGGCTGACCAGGCCAAGCCTCTCAGAGCAGCCCACGTGTGCCCGGCGCCAGCTTGGGCCCCAAGTCACAGCCACGATGGAAAGGCAGACGCGGGGGCTGGAGGGCTCGGGGGCAGGTGTCTGCTTCTGAAACCCCGGGCTCCAGCCGTGGTGAGGACCCCAGGCCTGGGTAGGCCACCCACCTGTGTGCTTTCTGCCAGCTGACCTGACAGGCAGCTCAGAGCAGCAGCTGAACTGACGACAGACCTAGCACAGGAAGAGTGGTTTATGCGGGAATGAAGGCAATAAAGGCAGGGAGAGAGGAGGGAGGAGCACTGATTAGTTCGTCATGGGTGTCGCCCCTCGCCCCCGGACTGCTCTCAGCCAAAGGTGGTAGATCAACCTCTACTCCACCAGAGCACATCCCACGGAGGCACCTGTTTGAAGGTGTTTTCACATTCATAGTGAGATCCTTTTCCATCTCTTGCAGGTTTAAGACAGTTCAATGTGAGCCCTCTTCTTCGGGCCACCTGGTTCCCTGTGCCTCGCCTGTGAACATTCTTACTTGTGAGCTTGCGTGATTAGCTCTTCCATCAAATCCTGCCTTTTACATTCTTACCACCAGGTGGCTAGGAAAAGAATTAGGCAGGAAAAATTCACCAATCATGCGAAGGACTCAATCACTTTCCATTTCTGCTTCAGCCATGAAATGTGAAACCATAATGGCTTGTTTCAAGAAAGAAAACTGCTGATTTGGTGTCGGAGGTGTTTCACACAGTGCCAGGCCAGATGGGCAGTGTTTTTGTTTTCTCAAATATTGACCATGTTTTGCTGAAGTCAAACTTCCTGAGGCTCGGGACCTGCACCGCCTCCGAGCTACTGACCCCGGATGTTCTGTCATTCCAGGCTAGGTGGCTTTGGGACGGGATCGGGGTCCCGCTCGTGGATCCCGAGCGGAGGAGGGCCCTTCGTTCTGACCCGCGGAGGTCTCCTCTTCGGCCCTTCTACACAGCAGTGGAGTCTGCAGAGATGCTGCCTAAATTCAGTTAGAATCGGCGCTAAAACCCAGAAGGAAAATTCACAAACCGAGCGTGACCACCTGTCTCTTCTATGGGCTGTGTGTTAAGAGGAAGATACTAGAGGGAAAGCTGAACACACGAGATGCTGGCACGCAGGGTGCAGAGCATGAGTCCTCGTCTTGTGGGCGCGTCGGTTAGCAGCAGTCTGGGGCGGCACCGTACGCTCGCCGCTTAGGGAGAAGGGGCACGTGCTCTCCCCGCCCCGTTTCCTCTCCGCTGTTTCCCACGCCCTCAGCTTCTCCCGTGCACTCTAGTCTGACAAGTAACCTCTTAGTTGTACATGGTTTGTCCACAGTTCAGCCTTCTGATTCTGAGGGAGCAGGGGCGCCTCCATCCTCTGATGGAAATTAATTGCTTGTCTCAGTGCTTAACTCTGATCCTTTCTCAATCCCCACAGGGCAGAGGCCCTTCCTGAAGGATCTGTGTGAATTTTTCAAACATAACCAGGAAGGTGATGAGGTCTCTCTTGTGAAAGGAGCCAGACATGCAGAATGTTAATTTCCTTTCTTTTTTTTCCCTTCTTCTTCATTTTATAAGTAGGGGTTTCAATATAAAGGCTATAAGTTGGTAATTTGGCAGGCTACATTATTTCCTAGAAAACAAATTTTTATTGGCTGGTTCTCTTGTATGGGAATAAGCTACCTTCTGCAGAAGAAAGTCGCTGATTTCGCAGTTAGAGTGGACTTCCTCTGACCTAAGTGTGATCATTTAATGTAGCACCACCTTCCCAGTATTCTTCTTGGCTCTGAAAAATCGTTAAGGCCACAACCAGTACTTGATAGGGCTCGACACCCTCCTGTCAATGTAGAATTTGTTTTCAGGGGATTCACTGAGGAGAATATGAGCTAGCAGATATTTTGAGAAGCTGTTGACAAAGGAAGGAGTTGGCAGGGAGGCCGTAGGGAACAGCGACAAGGTCAGCAGTGCAGGGCCGGACAGGTGAGTGTCGTGGAAACGAACCCAGTGTGAAGCAGGAGGGATGCAGGCTCAGGGTGTAAGTACCTTGCCCTAGACTCACAGCCGCTGAGGGGTGGCAGCGCATGAGTTGGGCCTGTCAGTCCCGTAGGTGCCACAGCGCATGCTTTATGCTTGTCTGGAGGTGTCTGTAAATGCCTCTGCAGCAAGGCTGGCGATGTGCCTGGGGCTGGGCCCCAGCTCTGATTCTGCAGGGCTGGCCTGGCCACCAGGGATGACCCACGGCATCGACTTCACACAGCAGCAGGACGGGGGATGCTTGGGGAAAGTCCGACTAGCTCAGTTTCCAGCCCTTGTCAAACCAAGCGCTTGCATTTTACCAGGACTCTGACCGTAACCTAGTGCCTTGGCAGGAGGGGCAGACGGAAGGCACTGTGATGCATCCGCTCGGAAGACAGGACCCCTTCCGCACGGCAGTGCCAGCCTAGCCCAGGGGGCAGTGCATCACAGGAGGCCCTCTGTGTCCCTGGCCCGAAGGAATCACAGCATATTCTGGATTAGCCTGGCTGAGGCTGGGAGAGGAGCTGGCCCTTGTGATAGGTTTTCATGTCCTGTTAACTGTGACCCTCACAGCAGCCTCCGCAGGCAGGTCGAGCATGACAAGGAGTAATGAGTACAGAGAGATGAGGCGCTCTGAGAAAAACTAAAGCCAAATCTAGCAGAAGGAAGGAAGGAAGGAAGGAACAGAGATAACACTTATTGATACAAGATATCAATATACTATATATATATATATATATATAGATTAGCAAAATAGAGAACAGACCAACAGAGAAAGTTAACAAAGCCAGGAGTTGATTCTCTGAAAGAACACCACCACTGACAAACCTCCAGCTAAGACTAAGGAAAAAGAGAAGCTACGAACAACTAAAACCAGAAATGGAGAGAACGTTACAACCCATTTTACATAAATAAAAATAAATAAAAAGGATTATAAGAGAGTACGATGAATACCTGCCAAACAAAATGGGTAATACTGACGAGCAGATCAATTCCTAGATACCAAAACGGAATCATAATGACACAGAAAATCTTAACACATTGATTACTAATAAGATGAACTCGGTAACCAAAACGCTCCCAACAAAGCAAGGCCCACAGCCAGATGGTTTCGGTGGTGAGCTCTACCGACATGGAAAGAGAGTCAGCACCTCCAATTCCTCCAAATGGGAGAAAATAAATGGAAATAAAAAAATCAAATGCTTTACTCCTCTCTGTTCCTTCCTGCCTGCTTGCCCTCACTCTTGCCTGCACCCTGCCTTAAAAAAAAAAGGAAAGAAAATCAATGTAATAGACCACATTAACCTAACAAAGGAAAAAAAAAAGTATGATCATCTCAATGCTAAAGAAATGTTTGATAGCATTCAACACCATTTTATAGTAAAAATACTTCAACTAGGAATAGATTGAAATTACCTCAACATAATAAAGGCTATATATGAAAAACCCACAGCTCACAGCCTGAAGGCATTTCCTGTGACATCAGAAACAACACAGGGATGCCTGCTTTCACCGCTTCCATTCAACACAACACTAGAGCCGGAGACAACCAGGCCAGAAAAAGTACTGAAAGACACCCAAACTGGAACAGAAGTAAAATGAACTATTTACATACATGATCATATGAGAAGAAAGTCCTGACATTTCTGCAAGAAAACCGTTCAGACTAGTAAATGAATTCAGCAAAGTTGCAGGACATAAAATCAACACACAAAAATCAGTTACATTTCCAGATACTCTGAAAACTACTTACATAAAACACCACAAAATAAATAGGAGTAAACTTAGCCAAGGCGATGAGAGATTTATGTACTAGGAACCACAAACCATTGCTGAAAGAGATGAGAACAGACATTTCATGTTCATGGATTGAAAGAATAACTATTGTTAAGAAGCCAGTAACTACCCAAAGTGACCTGCAGAGTCAATGCAATTCTTCTCAGAGGTCAAGGGCTGCTGCTGCTTTTTTTTTTTTTTTTTTGCAAAAATAGAAAAATCATCCTGAAATTCAGATGACTATCAAGGAGGCCCCAAATAAACAAAGCATCTTCAAAAAGGAACACAGTAGGCGGTCTCATACTTCCCAAGAGCTGCAGTGGGTTTGGAAATCAAAGAGTGGCACTGACATGAGGCAGACAGGCCAGAGGGAGATGGCAGAACCCAGAAATAAGCCCTGCGCATACGGAGAATGACTTCCAGCAAGGGTGCCAAGGCAATTGGGAAAAGGTGGGCTTTCCAACAACTGGAAAACTAGTGAGAGCTACGTGCGGAAAAAAGAAGCCAGACCTTTGCTTTTTACATCGTATGCAAAAATTAACTCAAAATAGATCAAAGACCTAAGTGTAATAACTACAGTGATAAGACTTTTTAGGAGAAAACTAGGGCAAAAGCTTTATGACACTGAACTTGGCAGTACTTTGTTGGACAGGACACTAAAATCACAGGCAACGGAAGTCCGCTCTTGCTGGAAAATAAGATGCAAGTGTGTGAGCAAGTTGGGCAGGGGGTCCCCTCCCAAGGACCAGGTGGCCCCGCAGGCTGCTCCCAGCCCATCTCTACATGGCGCCCTTGTTCCCAGAGCCGTCACAGGGACCTCCTCTTCCTTCCTGGTGTCCTTTCCCAGGTCTCAGCCGAGAGCCTGCATCTTCCTCTTCCCTCTAATTGCAGATTTCGATTACATCTTGACTTTCATATCCCATACATGCCTGCCCTCCAGCCAGGTCAGGGTCAGGGGGGCTACAGCCTGCTGACCCTGCCCCTCCATGTACAGCGCTGCCCAGATCACATGCCCGCAGCCTGTCCGCCCACTGCCAGGCTGTCAGGTGCAGGTGACCAGGCTGCTGGCGGAGGCAGAGCAGCGAGGGGAGGCCAGTAGGTGCCCTTCTCCCCAGAGGCCCTGCAGGGTGGGGCTGACCCCAGACCAGCCCTGTTTGCTGAGAAGCAAAAATCCTGTGTGTGACTCCAAGGTCACTTGGCCTGGGACTGGTGGTCTCTAAGGGTGTCACCGCCAGTGTTTGGCTCTGGGCTAGCAGGCGGGGTGCTCTCCTGCATGGGATGTCTCAAGCCACCCTCCAGAAGCCCCCCAGCACCCCCTCACTAGCAGCACTGGGCTGCAGCAGGGCGTCAAGGCCAGGCCCCATGTGGGCCCGGGCCAGCCCCGTCTGTCTGTCTGAGTCACTGCTTGTTGACTGTGCAGTCACCTGACACAGGTGTGCTAATACTTACCTTCACGTTGGAGCCAGAGGCGCTGCTGTGAGTCACTATGAGACATCATTACCCCGAGGACCTTGAAAGAGGAACAGCAAGAGACGGTCAAGTTTTCTGGGTCTGCTGCCAGGGTCAGAGCTTAAGCTTAGTTACTGAACTGGGATTATCTCATGTGGCTGATGAGTGTGTGCGCATGCATGTGTGCACACAGACACATGCATACCTGTGCGCACACGTGTATATACAGCGCGTATATAAGCTATGTCTATGTAATACATATGCCTGTTTCTATTTGCCTATTTCTAAGTTTTCCATTATATTTGCTGTGCAATGTTTTAAGTTGGTTTTAAAAAACTGAAAACTAAATACACTAGAAAACAGCAATTCTGCGGGGTTTTACCTGGGATGCCTGTCACCATCAATAAGTCCGAGTGTTACCAAGTGAGTGCACTCCTTGGAGAGTGGCCAGGGCGCCCGCCTGCTCCCAGCCCAGGCGAGCGGAGCCCAGGCGAGCGGAGCCCAGGCCATGGGCACAGCGGGCGGGGCGGGCGGGGCGGGCGGGGCGGGCAGGCCGGCGCGTCAGGATTGACTGTCGCCCTCTCCGCAGCACAAATGGCCCTGCTCTTCGTGTACGGGACGCTCAAGCGCGGCCAGCCGAACCACGGCGTCCTGCAGGAGCGGGCGCACGGCCGCGCCGCCTTCCAGGGCCGGGGCCGCACGGTGCAGCCCTACCCGCTGGTGATCGCCGGCCCGCACAACGTGCCCTACCTGCTGAACCTGCCGGGCCGGGGCCGCCGCGTGCTCGGGGAGATCTACGCCGTGGACGAGCAGATGCTGCGTTTCCTCGACGACTTCGAGGGTTGCCCGCACACGTACCAGCGCACCGCGGTGAGCATCGCGCGCCTGGGCGCGGAGGGCGCGGCCGCGGGTCCCCCGGAGAGCTGCTTCCTCTACAGCACGGCCACCCACTCGCCCGAGTGGGTCCACCTCCCCTATCATGACGACTACGACTCTCAGGGGGAGCACGGACTCCGCTACAATCCCCGTGAAAACAGATGATGCTGAGAAGGGCCGGGCCCTGCTGCTGTCAGACGCCGGAGGGGCTCAGCACCCGGAACGCAAGCGCCCAGCTCGGCCCTTGGAAACAAACGTCTGTCAAAGCCAACCCGGGACAAACCAATCTTTCGAGGCAGCCGATTTCACCACTAATTCGGACACACTAACAAGATTATGCCCTTACATCTGCCTCTCCAATGCTGTTTTACTGCTCGCTGCTTTAAAGAGCACGCTGGTACCAGTACTAGGCACATTTCAGATTTTAATTCCCCTAAATGACATTTAGAGAACGCTCATGCAGTCACAGCCATCTTCCTTTTCACTTAGCTGTCCTTCCATCTGAAAGCAACATTTACAATGAATGTAAAGGTTCGCAGCTAGATTTTAGCGGCCCTGCTGTATTGATTTTGGCCTCCAGCAGCAAGGAAAAAAATTGCAATAAAAGCTAACTTTTTCCAGACAAACGTGCTGTTTTTGGGAGTGGTTCTCGAGTGGATGCAACACCGCGCTTCAAGATATGCAGATCCAGCTTACAGAGGTTCCTTGCAGATGATCATTTTAAATTAAAGTCCATGTTTTGGGAAGTAGAAACGTGTCGGTGCTAAGAGAGGTCTGCTTACTTGGCAGAAGGTGCTTCTCGGTCTAATCTGGCCGAGTCACGCACCGCGTGCAGCCTGGGGCCCAGGGGCAAGGTCCTGTCCTTGCCTCCCAGGGAGCAGCACTTGGGGGCGGGCCTTTCAGCGGAGAACCAACATTAGTAATTTGTTCTTCAGGCCTGACAGAAAGCTTAGCCTCCAAATACAAACAGCACTTAAAATAATTTTAGTAAGACACGAAGTACCAATTACTACCCACCTTCATCTGATCGTCTGTCAGTGCAGACGCAGACCGGCGCACGACGCTGCCTCTGCTCCTACCAGCAGAGTATGAGATGTATTCCAAGAATCCCAGCACCGAATGGAAGTGCAGCTGCAGGGCCTCTCCGCCGGGAGAGCTCGCTCACTCTTCAACTTAATGGTAGACTCTGATCGCTGCATCTGGCACAAAAACATGGGCATTATTTTTAGCCCCTTTTTCTTAATTGGAAACTGGCTTCACAAAAACACAAAAAGGCAAGGATGAGCATCAGCTGCCGAGCTGGTGGCAGCCCGGGCCCTCCAGTTGGGGTGAGGGAGCCCCCAGCAGACCCGGGTTGGCGCCCTGGCCCAGGGGCCTGGGGCAGAGCCCACGTGTGTCAGCTGTCCCCCAGGTGACATCCGGGACCCAGAACTCACCCATGGGATTCCAAAATCATCTTCTGTGCGGGGTGGGCTTTAGGAAGTAGGAATAACACAGGCAGGAGTCAGCGCCTCAACCAGAAGGTGATCCGAGCACAAGGCAGCAAATGCTAACTGAGTGAGTGTGGAAGCAGAGACCTGGATGCGTCTACACATCTTTAGAGGAGCGGAGGGAAATGCTAGTCAAATCTGCTGGTACAGCCGTAGCCTCTTGTGTACACGTCTTATGTCTTCATTCAAAAAAAGGGCAAACTAATATTTAGACAAATGCTCAGTTTTATTGATTTCATTTTGACACTAGGAAATCTCACAGCAGAAGTACAAATCATATGTACAAGTATATCAATAAAAATTTCCATTGGTGATTTTTTGGCAGAATGTTGGTTTTGACTATATGTGGAATAAATATGACCATGTAAAATCTGCTGCACAGGGGTGTTCCTGCAAAATGCTTGACTCAATCGAGTGTGAAGGCATAACAATACACATGGCTAATTGAACTAGGTGATGAAGGAAAGGCTACAAAGCACTTCATTCCAGCTCCACGAGCAAGTCTCCTTCCCCAACTGTGTCTCCAGCTTTACACTGCACCAATTTCACCTTGAATTAGAAAGAAAAAGAGGGGAGAACAGGAATCATTAGCTACGCTTGCCCCAGGGCGCACCCTCTCCTCCGTCTCTGCAGACGGGAGCTACCTGGCAGGCGTCCGAGCAGCGCTGCCAGCAGAGGGCCTCGCGCACTGGCCAGTTCTCCTGGGAGCCACACTCCACCTCCCTCCTCGTTCAGCCATCCTTGTCCTTCCAAAAAGTCGCCGGGCCTGGACCCACTTTGGGTGCACTGGCGTCTAGAAAGGACCCTACAAGCTGCACACATGTTGATGCTAAATGAGTCCTCACACCCAGGCCTCCCGCTCCCTCCTGCGTTTGCGGTTGCAGAAGCATTCTTGGAGAGTTAAGGGTAGACTGAATTTGGTGTTAAAAGAAGAAAACACAATTATGCACTCAGGAGTCAAAACAGGCAGCAGGTACACCCTGGTGGAGTAGTGGTTTGGTCCACAACCTCCCACTGAGCACAGTCCACGTACATCCCAAGGCCCCAGGTCTGTGTCCTGGGCCTGGGGACCAACCAAGATGGACAACTGGGAAAAAAAAGCTTCTTCCTTCTCTCTTCCTGCCTGCCTACTTGCCTTCATTCCTGCCTGCACCTTTCCTTTAAAAACAAAACAGGTGGCAGTTCGCAGAAACCCCTTGTCCGATGGTCCGATGGTCCGATGGTCCGATGGTCCGTGTACTCGGAAGGAAGGGAGGTGCCGAAGCCAGGCGGCTGCACGGACAGCAGCTGTGTGGACAGACTGCATTCAGTCACTCTACCGACTGCTCCCGATCTGACTTGAGTTCTGCTCTCCCAGCTTGTTTAGATGTAGAGTGAGCGGGGGTGGGACGGAGTGATGAACAGAAGTGCCGGAGACAGCCCATGGGCATGTGGACTGCGTCCCCCGCAGCCACACTGTCCACTAGAAGGTGAGCTGGGCCTTTTCCCCTTGAAATCGGGCCCAGGGTTTCCAGAACGATGTGAACTTATGGGTGACAGCTTCAAAGGCCTTGTTCGGCAGGTGCCATTGGCACTGAAGAGCCTGCTTTGATGATCTGAAGCCTCCATCGTTGGGATGCATTTTTCATGATGTCAGTTACTAGAGTATCTGCAACTACCAGAAGGCCTGTTTCCATGGTGAACCTTTTCTCCAGGAGGAGAATGGCCCTTGCAGGTAAGGGCTGCTGGCTGCCGGGTCTGTCCAGGGCCTGCCTGGGGCCACTGTGCCCTGCTGTGGTGGAGCTGGACGGGCAGGAAGGACTGCAGCTGCTGGGGGTGCACGAGAGCAGGATCCACCCGGAGCCCACCAACCTCCTGCTGATGGCCAGGGAGCAGCTAAGCCTCCGCCGAGACCCCGGCCAGGAGACACACTGCGGAGGAGGCTACGCACAGGGCTGGCCCCTCAGTCCGGCATGCATGCGACATCAGTGTGAGAGCAGGTTCTCCTCAGAGGGAAATCACATGACACTAACGCAGCGTGAATGTTGAATAGCCCAGAGAACAAATACGACATATTTTATATGAACAGAGACCAAGTGTTAGCTTGTTTAAAAAGTAATCCCACAGTGCACCCTGGTGGACCAGTGGTTAGGGCATGGCCTCTGAAGAAGCAGAGACCACAAATCCCTGGGCTCAAGTCCCAGGTCCAGGGGTAAAAAACCAATGTGACCAAATAAATACAAATTTTAAGTAAAGATGCTTCCTCCTCCTCCTCTCTGCCTGCCTGCTCACCTTTATTCCTACTGGTAACTTTCCTTTGAAAAAAAGTAACCCCCTCTAGAAAGTAGGGGTACTGAAAACAAATGCCGCCCTCCTCTCCCAATGCAGGCACTTAGGGCCACATGCAGCCCTCTAGCTGGGTCTTTGTCCTCCCGGCCAGGCCAGGACATGGGTCCCCTTGGCATCTGAGCATCAGTTTCATGTTCTTTTATTTTTTTTAATTTATTTTTTATTGTAGTAATTATTCTACACATTAAAATAATTTCCTATGTATAGTTCTCCATTTCTTAGATATATGTCAACATACCCTGCCCTCCACCACATCAAGTGTCCTTCCCCACCGTCCAGGGGTCTCCACCACCATGTGCCCTCGCCCGCCCCGTTCCCTTTTGGTCACTTCAGTTCTGTCACAAATGTTTCAGGGCTGGTTATGTTTCATCTGTTCCTTTGTTGTGTCTGTTCACATTCCACCTGTGAGTGAGGTCATCTCGTCTCTATCTTTCTTCTTTTGACTTGTTTCACTTTGGTGTAATGCCCTCTAGTTCCATCCATGTTGATTCAAACGACAGGGTTTCATCTCTTCTAAGGGCTGCATAGCAGAAGGTTGGGTTATGCTTTTTAACACATTCAGCCACTCTGCGTCGTCTGTCGGTTGAGTTCAGTCCATTAACGTTTAGGGTGACTGTTGATATATAGCTTCTTAGTGTCGTTTTATAATCTCTACTTTCTATGCTGTTCCAGGTGATGACTTTGTTCTCTTTCTCTTTTTAGGTAGATGGTGCAGTTAGGTTTTGATTGATTCCCCTTTTGTTTTCTTCTTCACTTTCTCCCTGGGGATGTGTTTTGAGGTTACCCTGAAGTTAGCATTCACAGTTCTATGTTTACTTCCTATTTTTATTTGAAAGCATATTAGTTTTCTACTCATTCTAACGATCCACATTTTTGTTCTCTTCTCTTCTTCCCCACTTTTGCTGCCTGTTTTTCTGTGTGATTTCTTTGCGCTTTTTAGAGCATCCTTTAATATTTTTTGCAAAGCTGGTTTTGTGGTGATGAACTCCTTTAACTTTTGCTTGTCAGAAAAGGTTTTTATCATTCCTTCAGGTTCTGAGTGATAATCCTGCTGGATATAGTATCCTAGGTTGAAAATCCTTTTCTTTCAGCACTTTGAATATATTATGCCGTTCCCTGCTGGCCCGTAGTTTCATTTGAGAAGTCCGCTGACAGTCTTATGCGGGCTCCTCTGTATGTGACACATTTTCCTCTCGCTGCTTTTAATAGTCTTTCTTTATCTTGTATTTTTGACATTTTGATGACAATGGTCTAGGTGTATTTCTGTTTGGGTTCTTTTATTAAGAACTCTTTGAGCTTCCTGGGTCTGGAGTCTTGCTTCATTCTTCAAGTTTGGGAAGTTCTCATCTATTATTTCTTCAAATATGGTTTCTGCCCCCTTTTCCCTCTCTTCCTCTGGGACCCCTATGACGCAAATGTTGTTCCTTTTGATATTATCCCATAAGTCTCAAATGCTGTCTTTGATTCTTTTAATTTTTTTTTTTTCTTTGCTGGTTTGCTTGTTTGAGTTCCTCTGTCCTATCTTCCCAATCACTGATCTATTGGAAGCTTCATCCATCCTATTGCTGAGTCCCTCTATTGAGTTCTTTAATTCAGCCAGTGTGTCTCTTACCTGTTTGATGTCTTAATTCTTTTCTTTGCTTCCTGACATTCTCATTTACTGCCTCTACTGACTTCTGGATTCACTGTTACCCTAAATTCCTCATCAGATAATTTACATAATCTGCTTTATTCAGATTTTCCCCTGGGTTTTTGATTGGATCCATCATTTCACATATATTTCTCTGTGCTTTTGCTCTATTCGGCATACTGTTTATATTTATGAGGGTTTGGTTTCCCTGGCATTGTGTAGGTTTGACTGGCCCAGGATTGGCAATCAGGCTGCAGTCTAGCCTCTGCCCACAAGGTGGCGCTAACGGGTAGCATTGAGGCTTGGGGCTGCCTTCTCACTGTATTCCAGGGGGTGGGGCATCCAAAGGATGGATTTCTGGTGGGCGGATACGCAATGAGCGGGATTTCCACTCAGTGGACCCCAGGTTCTGGCACGAAATGGTTGTGGGAGGGGTTTGATTTGACTGATTTCCACTTATGACTGCACCCAGTGCAATCTCAGTGCATGGGCTCCAGCTCAGCTCCGGTGTACTAGTTGTCCTTACACCCCCTCCCATGTCGGCCCTCCGTGGTTCCTTGTCTCAGCCCCACCGGGCCGCCTCTCGCTGCCTGTGCAGCTGGTCCTGAAATCCCAGCCTCCATCCCAGCGCATGTCCAGAGACCCCCAAGCCCCATCCCAAATCCAAATCAGTAGCTTAGCTGAGAACTGTGCCAGGTGCCCTCACCCACTGTTAGTCGTCAGCCAATCCATCTCCAGCTGAAGTGCCAGTTGTTTTTTGGTGTTTGTCTCAGGAAAATAGGTGATTTGGGTTTTTTTCGGTGTCTGTGGGGAGTGACCCAAAAGTGTGTCCTATCGAGTCACCATCCAGAATTCGATCTCTTCATGTCCTTTTAGAGTAACTAAGGGCTGTGTCTGATGCAGACTTCACTGTGACCTGCGGACCCCTCTCTGTCTAGGCACCTGAAGTATCCAAGGTCCATGTCACATCCCAGACACAGTCTGCAGTGCCATCCTCATTGCCGCACTGCGCTCCTCTGTGAGGAGACCTCCAGACCCATCCTCCTTCAGAGAAGGGGCCTTCTGCCAGGAACACTGTCCTTTAGTCAAAGGCAGAAGAACAACATCACTGTGCAAAGGACTTTCCTGTTTTCTTCAAGGAGAAAATAATCTGAGTTTTACTCTTTAACAAATCTGAATAGATACATCTTCACCTTCTTTTCTCCCCGAATCACTAAGTCCCGCACGGCAGCTCAATCTAAAATGGAATTGTTCTCTTTGTGGAGAAATCATCTTGAGAAGTGACATTAATTTTGGTCCTCTCTAAAGCCCTTTCCTGCCGTGTCGCTGAGTCTCAGATAACTAACTGCCTGGAAGACAGATGTAAACATTAAACATTAAAAAGCGCTTAGTTTGAAAGACATTGAGGTGAAGAACAAGTGTCCTATGACTACCTGAAGCTCGCACAGGTAGGAAGGAACGCACCCCATGAGGCGGGGACAGTGAAACAGGCCCCTCATCCCCTCTGGGCCCAGTTATCTGAGGCTCACCTTCCTGACACAGAACCCACAAGGACTTGGGGACATACCTTGCCAGTTTTCCCAGCTACCATACTGTTCTGCATTTTCATAGCTTCAATCACACAAATTTCCTGACCTTCTGTTACCTGGAAATTAAAAAAAAAAAAAAAAAAGGATAGTTATGAAAGCATTTTAATTTGACAGCAGTGCTCAAATGACACCTTGAAGGGTTTTCTGTCAAATGTTCTGGGAGGTTATCCAGACCAGAGATAACCTCCAATGCTTCACCATCCACATTCACCTCTGGGAGGCGGCAGAGAAAGGCCTTTCCCTCCAGTGTCCTCACATCCTCATCCCAACCTGACACTGGGGGACCAGGGTGTGGCCATGGGGCCTCCCCTGAACCCGAGCTCTGCCCGTGTCAGAGACGTATGGCCAAGGTGGGATGTTCTCCATTTACAGCAAACGACCAGAAGTGGCTGGTCTCTGCAGAGACGTGGTTTCCAGGGGCTCGGCTGGGGGGAGACTGCAGGCGGCTCCAGATTGCTTCTTGGGGGGATGAAATGTCCTGAGATGGTACCCGTGCTGCCCAACTCTGAAGACAGTGATCAAGCGCCCTCTGAAGGGTTCAATTGTTTGTAAATCATCTCAGGAAAGCTGGTACCAAGAGATGGTTCTGTCTATGGCCTGGATAGCAGGCACAACAGCCAAGCACCGCACCCTGGGGACCACGGTCCCCACCTACAAGACATGCCAGTCTGGAGAAGGAGGGGCCCCCCAAGGGCACCGCCACTGGGGGGTGACCCAGAACCACGCCCAGTCTTGCGAGGAGACCTGCAGCTCCCACGCTCTAGTCAGCCTTTGGCTGGTGCTGCTGTTTGCCTTCCATCCCTGCTCCGGCAGGTTGGCTGAAAACCTCTGGGGGCTAAACCCCGGGGGAGCACCAGGACTGGTGCTCTGAAAGGTGGCTCTGAGGAACGGAGGGACAAGGTCCTTTTCTGCCCTGGACAGCAACACTGACAGGCTGGGCTGGGTTCGTCCCCGCTCCCTGCGGAAAGGACTTCCCAGTCCCTGCACTGGAAGGGTGCCCGCGGGCATCCTGGTGTGGGGCCCCAGACCTTGCCAGCCGGTGCCGGTGCTGGTGCCTGTCCAGCATTGCAGAAGTGCCCGGAGAGCGCTCCTGAAGTCCCCGATGATCCCCCCACCCCACCAGCCCCCCTGTGTGGCACAAGCTGTCTTGCTGGCAGTGGGGACGGCCTGAGCCTGCGCTTCCCTCGTCCGCGGATCAGGTGGCGGCTGCTTTCTCCTGGCACGGAACACGAAGAGAGGGGTTGCCAAGCCTCGGCGCTGGCATGGAGGCGGCGGAGCTGGGAGCCTCGCTGTGCACTGCCCCTTCGGATTCATTCTCACCAGCATCCACACCTCGCGGGGGCTGGAGAAGCGACCGGCGAGGGCCGTCCTTCCACACGCGGAAGGGCAGATGGACAGCAGCCCGAGCCCGCGCAGTCGCCCCGCAGGGTCAGAACGACGCCCTCCGGTCGTGCAGTTAGACCCCTGGCTCCTGTGGCCCAGGGCAGGTGCAGGGGGCGCTGCTGGCGGAGCAGCGCTCCGGCTGCAGGTGGGGCTGAGCCAAGGCCCAGACGCCGGCCGCCGCAGGGCTCCAGTGACTTCCCCGGGGCTGGGACACGCAACCAAAACGAGCCAGAAATTCCACCCCAGACCACAGTCAGCTGTCCACCCGGGCATAGGGGCTCTTCCCAGATGAGAACAGCTCCACCTGGGGCCTGGGCATTCTGTGGGGAACACACCGGGCTCTGCAGGCCAGTGTGCCCCTCCCAGAAGGGGTTTGGACTTACTGCAAATGTGCAAAGGATTTCTGGTGATCACACCAAGGGGCACAGAGCACCCTGTTAAGGACAGCACTGAAATTGGGACAGAGAGCGGGACCCGGGCACAGCCCGACTCGGACTGAATCCAGATCAAGCGTGTGTGTGTGTGCACGACGCAAGCCTACTGACTACAACTCAGCTCTGCTTCATGAGCTGTCTAAGAGCGTCCCAGAGCTCCTTCTCTTCTCAGAGGAATGGATGACAACAGACCCAAGAGGTGGCTCTGAGGAGCAGAGGGACAACCGGGGGACTGCGCAAGACCTGCACAGGCACAGTGGGGATGGACAGCCTGGGGGCTCCCCTCCCACTGCCCACACACCGCCTTTCCTAGCCAGTTCCGCGTGCTTGTAAGGTGGTGACTGGCAGGGGTGACACAGGTGGCCAGAGTTGGTAGGTAAACACAGCCTCTGGTTTGGTCAGAGGTAAGGGGGACAGGCAGGAAAGCCCCAGAGTGAAAAAAACGCCCTCTCTCCCAATGGTAAGACTCAGCAACTGGGTTAAAAGGACAGCAAAGAGGCGCCTGGTGGAGCAGCAGTGAGGTCAATGGCCTACTCCCAAGTTCGACCCCTGAGCCCAGGGGAACAACTAAATAAAAAAGCAAATAATGATGCTTCCTCTCTGCCTGCCTGCCTGCCTGCCTGCTTGCCTTCATTCCTGCCTGTACCTTTCCTTTAGAAAAAGGAAAAAAAGGACTTCAAAATAAGTGTCTCAGGGTTCAAAGTGACCCCATCTTCTGCCTGACCCACAGCTCCACCTTCCTTCCCTTTCCCTGTGTCTGCTGGTCTCTGCTTCTCTCTGCTCCCACAGCGCGACCCCTTCAGTGTCCCTGATTATTCACTCGCCCCCAAATGAGGAACAGCTCTTGGAAGGTCTTCCTCAAAGGCTCACAAGAGCCAAGATGTGTCTGGTTGGTAGGGTCACGTCACACACACGCACACCCCACCCCCACCCCCCCAAATTCAAGTTACTTCGTCCTTCCAACAGCCCAGTCAGAGAAGCAAAGGGGGCGCAGACTGCGTGGCAGAGGGTGCAGACGGGCAGCAGCGGGGCGCTCCGCCGCGGGGGTACCCCGGTGCCGAGACAGCACTGCGCAGGCCTCCCCCCTCAGCACTCTGGAAGCCCCGCCCAGGTCCCCGGCTTCCAGCTTCCCGGATGTCCCGAGCGCCCTCCCGTGAGTGCGCCCGTTGCAAGTGCAGAGGCCTTGTCAGACGCCTGCAGGTGAGGTGCTGCTGGGGCTCTGCACACACCTCCCCGCGGCTGCGGGTCAGCCGGTAAGGCCTTCCTGTGACAGGCGCCTGGGTGCCGGCCTTACAGATGCTCACAGGCCCCCGCGTCTTCCTGACAGTTCAGGCAGCCTGAGCGTCCTCAGCTCCTGGTCTGATCAGTGTGAAGTTTGGAGGCCTCAATCCTCTACCCTTCATTCAGCTCACGGCTCCCCTCCTCTGACACGGGGTCAAGGTTCACATTCGCATCCGATTATCACTGTGCTTGGGAAGGGGCCTACGGGCCCCAGACGGGTGAGGAGAGCAAGGCCCACTTACTCAGCAGATTCGAGCGCATTTCGGGGCCTGAGTGTCACCGGCACCGCTCCGTGCTGAAGCGTTGCAGACATCTCCAGCTGATGATTAATTGTGAGTGATGGGAAATAAAAGCCAGTAAAGCCAGCTGCTTGCCATGGTCGGCAAAATGACTCTAATGGACAGAGCCTGCCAATTTTCCAGTCTTACTGGCAAGTCTTCCAAGTGTAATTAAGGGAAGTTATAAATGATATGGAAATCTATCAAGTTCCATTTATTTTCAGAGGACTCTTTCCCCAGAGACTTTTATCTTCAAGTTTGTAGCGTCTTTGTTGTGCTAATGATGGACCCCACTTCTTAGTGCTGATTAAAGCCCCCAGCATCCTGCCACCAGCTTCGCCTCACTCCTTTCCTGAGATGAAAAGGCACAGAACCATCCCGGCACACGTCCCTTTTGGAAAACAGGCAAAGACCGGGGACACGTTTGGCAACTTGTAACGTTCCAACTGCAAAGGCACGACGGCGGCTCAAAGAACGTGCTGGGGGTGGGGGGGAGAAGAGCAAGGGGAAAAAGACCCCCACCAAACATAAAAGGCGGCCCCTCCAAGTACAGACTTGAAAGCCGTGCTCCTGCCCCGATATTCATCAGAAGGTGGTGTCACTCACTAATGTCATTTGATTTGGAATAAAAGCATGAAAATGATGGCAAAGGCCTAAAATTGGAGACGTAAAGGGTGACTGCACAGTATTCCATTTCTCAATTTCATCCTTCAGAGCCACAAAATGGGGGCGACACAGTGACGGGATGAGGTTTACAGTAACAGCTGTGGTCTTCCACACAAGGGAGGCTCGTCTAATGGGCTCAGGTCTGTTTCGAACAGACGGGAGTAACAAAACAAGGTTCCCTATTAAGAGTGTGCAGTCGGATTTCTGATCAAGAAAATGATTACGGGCATCAGATTTCCTTTAAGCCGGGCCCTTCCCAATTGTGTCGTCCAAATCCAGGGCTGCTTGAAAGGTGTTACCCTTGAAATCGAGGTAAGAGGACGGAAATGGATGGAGTAGCGCTTCCCCCCGCCAGCCCGGGCTGCAGCAACTGGAAAGAACGCAGAGGAAACGGCGCCAGTGGCATATGGCTTTCTACTGTGCTAAACATTCATACAAAAGACAGGTTCATCCGTCACTGGAAGAGCTGGATAAAAAATTAGCTCCTGATGGATGGTATTTTGAGCTTACCTGCTGCTAGTACATTACCAGAGAAACACAGGTTCTGAAACCCACATGACATTAGAAACTGCAGACCATGAAATACAACACGTGCAGGAGCACACAATGCACGCCACATTATACAAAATAATAAATAAGCTATTTCAGCCTCTGCCTAAAACTGGGCTGCTGCAAGAAACCCCGGGTCACTTCTACGCAGGCCAATTAATGCACAGCATCTGCTGTATAGAAGCGGGCACGGAGCACTTCCGAATGATTTCAGCAATTAAAAGAAAACTGTTTCCTGCCTGTTTAGACAGCAACTGTTTCAATGCAAGAGTGAGCACCAAATCACTGCATGCAGCTGAAACGTTAAGTCCCCTTTTTGGGGAAGCGGGGTGGGTGGGAGGATGAGTTCTGATGGAAAAGGAGCCTTCTTTTGTTGTCCTATATTCTGTGTTTTTCTGCCAAATTAGACAGAAGGCTCGGAGGGCTCCCTGGCACCGCGGTCCCCCCTTCTGCTGCGGGGCCACGCGAAAGCAGGGCTCAATATCCACCCTGCTGCCAACACTGCAGACGCGGAAACCCCTCAGTTATGGGTTAAAGGCACGGCGACTGAGAACACAGGTGCCTGAGTGTGGTGCATTTTCAGACCCTTGGATCTGAAGAAAGACACAGCTACAGTTGCACGGGAGAGGCAGCTCAGATTTGGTTAAAAAGCACTGCGAGAATCTGATTAGAGCAACTTCCTCTTTCTGCTCTTTCTGAGCCGGGAAGATAGGCTGTGAATGTCCCCTGATATTTCCTAAGAAGAAACGTGCTCTCACATTCAAACACGTGTGTGTGTGTGTGTGTGTGTGTGTGTGTGATGGGTGGGGAGACTGGCAGGGCTTGTGCAGTATTTAAGCCAGGCTGGAAGGAACTGTCATCAAATAACAAAGGCAGGCAGGCAGGCAACAGAAATGCTGCCAAACCCCTTATCAGCAGTGGAAGGAAGGCCTCTTCTCCTACCCTGGGATTGGACACAAGGGACTCATGACTCAGGAGACCCTCGAAGAGAGGGGATGCCCAGCGCAGGACCAGCAGCCCTTCCTGCAGGGAGCATGACACCTCAGGAAAGAACACAAAGCTGGGGCCAATATAAAATAGCTCGATTTTCCTAAAATTCCTTAAAACGAAGCAAAGTCTTACTTCCTACTGCCCTCTAAGTTCGCTCAAAACCGAAGCCAAAGCCTCTGTAAGCAGCAGCGAAAACGGTGTCCTGGACAGCTGCGGGAGGAAGTCCGCCTGGGCTCCTGGTATTTGTGAAGCGCGCTGTTTTAAAGAACTCAGCGAAAGGAGGGCTGTTTGTTTTGTTTTTTTCTTTAAGCAAAAGGGCCAGAATGGTATTTTCAATCTTGGTGAGACTGAGGACTGTCATTCTCAAAAACGAGTAAAACAAAGAAAACACTTCCTCTTGGGCTAAGTACACCGTTCCTAGAAAAATAAAACCAATCGTAGAAGCCCCTGTGCTGTGTCTGATTTGCTTGAGCTTCAAAAATATTTTATACTGATTATTAGTAAACTGTAAACATGTTTACTCCCAATGAAAATTAACCCTGATGTTTAAAAAACAAATGTTACCTGAACAAGATAACAAGGTCAAATTCAGGGGCACCATCCAGTGAGACAGGGCCTTGGGGCAAGTTCACAGGCTAAGCTGTGTTTTATTGTTTGATAAAATCTCCAGGCACACAGGGAAGAGGCAAACGGAAAGCATGAGCGCTTGTTTTTATTCTTGTAACTTTCTCTATGCTTGTAATCCCTCATAACATGAAGTTTAAAGTGACTGTCAGTCTGTTTATATAGGCTTTAGATAACAATCTGAGGTTTGGGTGAAAAACAAGCATCTTGTCAAATAAACTGCTTGAGTAAACACTGCTATGAAATATGTGCATTTACTTATTGCAGTTATAGGTGATTATAAATCAAGGTATCCTGAAACTGGGGGAGCTGTCAGGCCCCAGACCAGGCCTCTGCCAAGGAAAGGCCCCATTATTGATACTGAGCTACGTGAGATCCACAGCCAGTACGAGGCCCACGTTGGAGGGCCCACCCCACCCTGACCTGGAGCACCCATGCACAAAGGAAGATTCAAATCTTGCTTCATCAAGAAATGAAACGGAGGGTCCCTTGCCAAGTTCACTGGCCGCATCCCTGAGATCAGCTGTAAGCTCAGTTACAGATGGTTTACAGACTAGGAGTAGTGTGATTGACGGCTTTTCACCTGCTGGGCAGGGTGGGGGGGGGGGGGGTCTCCTTCGTCTCCCTCTCCCTGAGCACATGCAAGGAGGGAAAAACCAGGCACAAGCTGGTCGGCAGTCCTACTCGTGGTGACTACAAGTCTGTGTTTTCACTGGTGAAATGAGATATGGTAGCGAAATGTTCTCCACCTGATTCCGTTCACAAGCACAAACCCTAGTCATCCCGCTAGAGGGGTTCCCTTAAAGAGCATGTCTTCCTCATCCAGGCCCCACAAAATACCCCAGAGTCTGTCTGCCTAATATTGAACAGGCTTCATGGCAAGAAAAGTAGCAGCAGGTACTTAAAGGCAAACTATTATTTTAAGTCACAAAGTACTAAACATAAATGGAACTTAGCCCACTTCCAATTCCTATCTCATTTAATTTTTGCTTTTTTAATAAGATGAATGTTTCTGGTTCAACTGAGATGATGGCAGAATCCAAACACACTAGAAAGATTTTAATGAAATACGATGATCAAATATCCCTTTGGGTCGTCTCATTTTTATTTTAATTTTGCTTCTGGTATCAAAAGACTAACAAAGCAAATATGCTCATGATGACTTGATTTTATATTTTAAAGTCAAAATGAAAACCGTGCATCAAACTCAGCAGCTTAGTCCCATTATTTTGAGAGAGTAAGCTGTTTCAATATTTTTGTTCAAGAGCATAACAAGGTTGAAGTTTAACAAATTCAAGTGAGTCCTAAAAATGCTAACTAATTGTAATTATCAGTGTTAAATATATAGAAAAATAATATTTTCCAACAGAAATGAAAATCATTGTAAAAATATTCTCAGAGAGCAGATTGTAAAAGGCATGTAAAAGTCGTTCTAGCTAAATTGTTCTGAATTTTGTGATTCTTAAGTTTGATAATCCAGTCCCCCACTTTTGTTTCTTACTGGTTTGGTTTGCTTATGTACATTTTACTGCTTAGTAACTAGCAAACCCTCCCCCACATGTTCCAGAAGTGACTGTATATCATTCAAAAATATTTTACTGCCATATTTAGTATTAAAGAGTATATAACAGACATTGGAAAAAGATTAACAACTTTGGCTGTGCGAGTCAAAAGCAGCACTGATGCCGGAGCTTAGGGGAGAGAAGACCGCCCCGCACACAGCTCCGACTGCCCCTTCCAAACAGTCCTGAGGCTTTTAAAACTCCTTTTGTTTATTCCACAAACAGATCTACTATGCATCATTTGTGAGACGTTTTTGCAGAACATCTTTATTGTCAGGGCCGCTAGGAGAAGATGTGGCAAGTTTGACTGAAATGAAATATAAAGCTTAGGAATCACTGGAATTTAAACTATAAAAAAATAACATTTCAAAGCAAGCTTGTAGGCCCTTGTTTTTCTGGCCCTTTGTTTTCCTTGAAAATACAGAGACCATTGATTTAATTCTCTCTCTACTGACGAAAGTGGAAGCTAGCTCAGATGCTGTTACGACTAACACACAACATGCCTTGCAGTGGTAAAATGACTTGAAACAGTGAAGTGACAGGCGTTTTCTCTTACAGTTCTCTTACTCCGGTCCAAGGAGGGTTTCCTGTGTTTGAATGCCACGAGGCCGACTTCACTATGGACATTGTTGAGTTGACCATGACATTTCTGGCTCTGCCTCAGGTTCGGGTGTGTGGGGTTTGGGATATTTTTCATAAACACTAACTCAAGAGAAAACACTGCTAATGCAAACACAGCGGCTCAGAACAGGAGAGGGAGTTCTGCAAGGCCCGAAGTGGCCCTGGAGGCTGGAGAGAAGCAAATACACCACCGGTGGGCCCGACCAGCCCACCTGGCTGCGAACTGCTGGGTCGCTAAGGCGACTGCAGACAGGAACAGTTCACTGGGGCGCCCCAACCCTGCTTCTGTCCTCTGACTTAAAAGGACAGAGGCCTCAGTTAGTTTTCAAGGAAAACCATTCGTGAGTGCCCATGGTTAGTTATGGGTGGTGGTTTTCAATAGCTGAGCAACCAGGGAGAACCAAGGCCCAGCTCCCTTTCACCTGCCTTGCCTGCTTATGTGACTATTAACCGGAAGTGGGAGGAATGCAGACTCAACCCTTCTGGTGTCTGGAGGGGCTGGCCTCCCCCGAAGCTGGGACCCCGAGGCCCGCCAACCTCCCTCCTTTCAGGTTTGCTCAGGTGTTGGAAAGGTCAGGATTTCAGGGAAACATGTATGTCTCTGTCAGCCCAAATGTGATTTTATAATTAAAGCCATGGAATCAGGACTGACAAGCCCAGGCCAGCAGTATAAGGCTTATGGGTCTTCCAGAAAAAACTCAAAGTGGAAATGATAAAAACAAAGTAAATTCCCCACGCTGTTTATCACCTATGCTTCCGGTCACCAGAAGAGTCCACGAACTGCTCTCATAGTGCAGCTGTGAGTGAAGGCCAAGGAGCCACGATCCTTATAAGGATGAGACACAAGGCACACCCGTCCCCCAGCCCGAGTTCAACTCCAGGGCGTCAGACAATCTCAACAATCGCTTCTTCCAGGAAAGTCAGTGCCTCAGGTAAATGCCACAGTTTGGAACTACTTCGTCTCTGTGCTTCTCTAGGAAAATGGGAAGATTCATTCTGCACCATGGGACCACACTGTTAGGCCCATTTTCAACTGCACATATCAAGCGGCTTGGTGAATTATTTAGATAATGAAACCGTTTTTCCTTCATATTTATAAAGCAAATACATTTCTACAAGCCAATGCCAACTCTCTGAGTATTTTCAGTGTTAATTTATTTTGGTTAACAAGGAAAACAGAGGCAGTGTTAATATACTCTTTCTGGGAAAAATACATAAATCCCTGTGACTTCACTAAATCCAAAGTGGAAGCACCATATAACCACCTATGAAAGAATATCTTGTTTTCTGGCACATAAATACAAATGCAAAATCTTAAGCACCCCATAGAGCATCTTAAGTTATTTCCTTTTCACTTTTGCTGCTACTCAACAGCAGTTTCTATCCGCGGTCTAAGGAAAGGCCTGTCTCCCATCAGCTTGTCCATAGCACATCAACCTGAAACTCAACAGGTAGGAACTACTCTACAGCTTTGCTCTGTGCCCGCGTGTCACAGGTCTGGAGGAAAATCCTCAGACTGCGGCCCTGAATGCTACTTATCAAGTATGGGTGTGCTCTGGCACTAAGCAGATGACGGAATTAACTCTCCTTCCCATTTATCCAGGAAATCATGCCAAGAGTTCCTCATCAGATGGCTAGTTCTTGGCCTGAGTTCTCCCAGGGGGCCCAGAGCACAGAGAACTAGAGAGTAAATAGACATTTTAAATAAAATACTTCCAGAAAACACCAAATTTGCCAAGTGACAGGATGAATCTGGCCTCTTCTCTGTCCCCCGGCCAGTTCCTCTGGGGAGGTGGCGCTCGGGTTTGTGGCTGACCGCACTCGAGACCACTGGACAGTGGGCACGGGCTGCCTGGCCGTTTCATGGGAACAGGGTGAGCCCAGACAGAAGCAGACAGCAGGAGACCAAGCCCATGACCCGCAGGCGGACACATCCTCACCATGTCCCCAGGCTTGATGGAGATGGCCACCACCACGCCGGGCATCGGGGAGCGCAGAACGCTGCTGGTGTCCTCGGTCGCTTTTTCCAGCATGAAGCTGTTCAATTCCACAGCAGCTCTGGGCAAGATGTGCAGTTTGAACTTAAGGAGAAAAGCAAACAAAAACATTCATGAGCTTAAACGATAAACTTGCCTCAGAGGAATTTTTTTTTAAAGCACAATCAGGTTCTAGCTTTTAAGTGATATCTTTGAAGTCAAATGGCTTTAAATGATGGGACATAAAAACAACACAGGAGTCACTTGTTTCTGGCACATGTTGTGAACCAGTTAAGATATTCTTGGAAATCAGAACCCCGGTAGTTAATGTGTGGTAAGTAGTCATCCTGCATCATGAAGAAAAACAGCTCCAAACTTCATCAAGAAAATGGTGAGCTCAGCGCCGCTGTCCCTCCGCCGGCAGGGGAGCACCCGGCCCTGCGCGCCTACCAGTAGGTGGCAGCAGACCGCCGTCTGAAGGCTCCGCTCCCTCCCAGCTCAGCAATCCTGAGCCTCAGTAAGTTAAGACAAAGGGTTTCAGTGTTTTGGGGGGGCAACCTGATATTTAAAATCCGAAATTTTTCCAGTGACCGAAAATGTTTTATTCACGTTTGAAAGTGAACCTTTGAGGTACAGCCCTCTCCGTCACTCGCCGTCACTCCAATGTAACAAGCTGTCTAGGGCAGACAGCTGAGAATTCCTTCTCCCTTGTGGGACAAGGACGGCAGATTCAAACACGATGGCAAGCACGCGACCTACCCAAAGACTGTGCTGGCACCTTCTGCAGGTGGCTCAGATGGGTGACACAGAACTACAAATTAGTAACACAGAGCACTTCTGCCCGGCTGCAAACATCCCGGGTCTCTGGATGACTAGACGAGCCAGTTTGATCTGTCCAAATGGAAACACAATAAGGGGCGCGCCCTTGTGGCTTAAGGGCTGAGACACCGGTGTGTGGACCACAGACAGCTAGAGGACCCGGGTTCAAGACCTGGGGCCGGGGTGAAAATTCTTTCTCCTTGTCCTTTCTTCCTTCTAAATGCCTTTTCTCTTCCTTCCTTCCTCTCTTTAAAAACAAAAAGGAATACAGTAAAAGGGCCAGAGGAAGTGTCCCTCCGTGACTTGGAGTCGCCACCTGAAGATCTCGGAATCCCTACCAGACAGCCTATCTCTGGGTGGGGCACCTCGGCAAGGCAGCAGCTGGGTTTTGTTCAGAAAAGGCTGCTGTAACTCAAAGCCTCCTGCGGGCATCATGGCGGGGAGGAAAAAGGAAGGGCTTGGCTTCCCCTTGGTTCCAGGCAGAGGTGGCGGCGGGGCTCAGTTAAAGGAGGGGGCGCAACAAAGAGCTCTGGTTGCCTGAGTCCCAAGCAGGTTTTCAGCCCTCTTGACAGGCTGAGTAATAACATCCTTTGCGTGTTTCTTTACTCCTGAGTGTGTGTTTTGCAATCTGGAGGTACACGTGTCTGCCCGGTTCTGAAGGATATGATCCTTAAGTGAAATTATAGTGCAAATAAAAGCTTTTTGCTCTGATTAAAACTCATCTGAGTCATAAGTGGCAAGGAAAGAAGCGAGGAGATGCACTCTGCTGTCAGGCTAACCAACATTCTGGGCAGACACTATTTATCAGCGGTGAATGGTACCTCTAAGTCTTTCATTAAATCTAAGGGGGGGTGCCAGGAGAGGGGAATATAATGATGGCAAATTGCACAGTTTCGAAGCTGGACTCTGCCTAGGGAGAGAGAGGGCAGCCAGCACCACTAGACACATCATGCAGGACACCGAAGCTGCTCTCAGGAGGCCTTGCCCCGGACCGCTCCACCACAGGCACTGGTCAGCCTTCACCCTCTCGTTTTGGGGGTACACGCAGAGCAATAGTTTTCTTGTATTTTTGCACAATTTGACTTCAAAATGCAAACTCTAAACTCAGAGACGGTATCTTTCCACTCGGAAGATAACATGACGGGTCACGTTTCACCCCAGTGGCCGCCCTTCAAACGAGTTTTGACTGTCACAAACCAGCCGTGACATAAGGTGCTGAGACTGTGCCGAACTCCATGTCTCCCCAGAAAACGACCAGATCCTGACTAAGATGGATCCTTTTACTATTTTTATGATGTTCCTATCTTCTGGATTCCTTTCTCTGTAGGACTCCTGCTTTGCTTGGAAAGAGATGTGAAAGAGTCACAAAACTCAATGCCTTTAGAGGCAGTCTTTGTTACTGATGAGATGTTCCTTTTCCTTTTGTATTTGTTTATTGTTCTTAAATCTGTTTGGGGTATAAGCGACTTATTGTAATCACGAGTAAAAAATAACACTGGTAACTGCCTCAGGAGAGGCCTTGCTGCAAACAGTTGGCTTAGAAATGACCTTTCTGAATATAAAGAGGAGGCAGAGAGAAGTTCTCTTTGTGAGATCACCTTTGATGTTGTCCCGACCCCTCCGTGTGCCCACACAAACACGCCTTCTTAAAACAAGCTCTTGGCTCCCCTGCTTAGACTCGTGGGCGCAGGATGGGCGGCAGCAGCGTGAGGACCCCATCAGGATGAACTGCCTGGTGAGAATCGTAAAGGTTTTCTGATGCCCCAGAAAAAAATTAAGTCATTTAAGAACGTACGCTAGAGCTTTCAAAGCTTATGATCAAAACTGCCCTTTATTGGTTTGTCTAAATTCTTCGGGGGCATGGGAAAAGCAGCCAACTAGTTGAGAGATTTCAGGAAAATGTCCCATGACGCATGTAGACTTGGGTTTTATGGGAGGTATTTAAATATTCCTAATGGGCTCTGTAAGACTTTCCTGGGGAGTTTTTATTATAAGTTGTTATTGTCTTCGAGTAGATAAGCCACAAACTTGATGGTTTGGGGCTAGGAAGTCAATATCTTAAAGACTACCAGGCAGGACAGAGAGGGATTAGTCTAGAAGACAGATGTCAGAAGCCGAGCACTCCAGGTTCTTCAGTGGCTGGAACTTTATTCTCTCGGGGTTAGGGAACCAACCCCCCCAAACCACAGTCAAATTAGGCGGGTGGAACCCACCCCCCTAGGTCAGAGCAGAGAACAGGTGCTCTCTGGGTTTGGCCAGGCGCCTCCATCATACATGACCATAATGGCAGGTGTTATCTAAGGACCTAATTATGGCACAATGACCCCAGCCTGGGTCTCTAAGCAAATTAATTTGATGGTTTCTGCAACAGAAAACCATGTCTAACAAGAAAATTTCTCCACCAAGAGTTCAAAAGAAAGAAAGGGAAGCCCTACCAGACACGAAAGCATCTGAAAGAAAACGAAGAGATGGACAATGAGCAGGAACACAATGGAACTGTTCTAGGAATGGACGTACTGCACTCAGTGATCAAGTGAGCCGCTGGGGACAGAGTGCTGTGCTCCTGGGGGCGGGGGCGAGGGAGCCAGGGACTGTGTGGGAGGGACAGATGCTTTCTATGCACCAGAACAACCCAACCGGCACGGCCAGCTGGGTGTGCACAGCTGGGTGCCCAGTCACTGCAGCTCCAGGGACACAGTCCTCCTCTGGGGTCACGCCCAAGGCCATCTCGCAGGTTTCCCAGCTAGTGCAGCACAGGCTCCCCTTCCCGGAGTAGAAAACCATGCGCTTCCTTCTGAGGCCTCTGGGTGTGCCCGCTGTGACACACCCACACGCACACGTTTCTACGACCTGCCCGCTTTGGGCTCCTCTGACAGGCTCCAGGCCGCCCGGCCTCCTGCTTCCCTTGGGGTTGCGGAGCCTCTAGCCTCGCTCCTGCTGATGGACTGTGCCGTCTTTCCATGTCTCGGTGGGCCGTGTCCGTTCGCGAGGTGACTATGAGCCTCTGCCGGGGGTATCCCAGGGGAGGTTAGCAACACTGGGGGGCAGGGCCTCACCAGACAGCGGCCCCTCCATACGAGGCTCCCCGCTGGCTCCCAGTCTGGCTCCTTTGGGCCCCCAGGGTCTGCAGCGTCAGGCTGGGTCTTCACTCCCACAGTGTGGCCATGGCAGCTGGCACTCAAACAGTCCCCAACAGCCTGCTTCCCTACCTCTGGGTCAGAGAAAAATGACCAGCTGTAAAATGATGTGCCTTTAAAAACATCGGTGAGTCAGAGAAGTGGCGGGGAGGCCTCTGGGCAGAAAAGTGAACACTTCGGTGGAATTAGAAGCCTGATTCAACTTTGTTTTCTTTCTGGAATTCTTGGTGAGTAAACACTTACCGCCTGAGAGAAACAGAGCTTAGAAGAGGGTCCAAAGCCAGGCAACGCACAGGCCCCTCCACGTCCTCGGGGCCAAACCCACAAATCTGTGCAAGACACCGCAGCAAGCACGCGGTGGCCCCGCTCCCCACAGGGGAGACGAGAGCCAGGAGAGCCGGACGGGCCAGGAGAGCCGGACGGGCCAGGGGAGAGCCCTGCACAGCGGCGGCTCCGGAGCGGCGGCTAGCAGAGCGGGACGCGGCCTTAGTCTCTAGGTAGCTGTCAGTCAGGACACATCATTTAATCCAACAGCACTCAAAGGACTTTGTCGACAGCCCACGTGACAGCGTAGCTACAGCTCTATTTATACCCGTGCCCAGACGTGTTTACTCTGCTGTTGTAATTAGAAAAGATGCAACAGGCAGTGATATTATTGAGATTTCCATTTTGCAGGATTGCCCTATAAAGTGTGATCTTGCTTCACAGAGTCATGCCAAATGACAAAAGGCTATTTTCTTCAATCTCCCAGCTCAGACAGCACTTCATTTGCAGCTGTCTATAATTAGATTAATGGTGCAGAGCGCTACGAAGCAGCCCAGCGCATCAGATAGCCTATGAATTAGGACAAACACTTATTTCAATTCCAGGCAGAGAAAGCAATGACTGGGTATTTAGCATACCCTTTATGGTGGAATGAGATGTTAATTGTGTGCCATTACCTCTAAACTGCTTGCTTGTTGTATAAATCACTGTGCTAATTGATGCAGAGATAGAAATGTAGCCACAGGCAAGAAAGCAAAGGAATGAGAGCTGAAGATGGCGGATAAAGGATTATCGAGTAAAACCATATGGAGATGAGGTTCCTTTGAAACCGTTCCTTTCTGCCCAGGAGCAGGATTTCTTAAAAGTACAGACACAAACTCCTGTACTAGGTGAAAAATTGTAGTTTTGATTTTGTATTCCTTAAAAAAAAAACCCACGAATTTATTTTAAAAGTTCCTGACTGCCCTGAATCCAAATAATAGGTATGTAGAGTCCAGCAGAATATACACTTTTAAAAGCTTGGACTGTGGAGTCTCGGGCAGAACTCCCTCTCTGGGTTTTCTGGCTGCCGGGTTAATAAGGAACACTTGTGAAGTACCTGGAGCAGATGTTTTGGATTCCTTCCCAAGACTTGGAGCTGTTGGTACAGAGCAAAACAAAACCCAGCACTCTGCTGGGCTAGGTCAGTTAGCGCCACTGAGGGTGTAGAGGCATTTCACGCGGGCTGTCGCCTGCTGACCATCTGCACCAGCCACCGAAAGGATGATTTTACCAGCAGAGCACTAGTTCAAGAGTCCACATCCAGAGCAAGGAACTAGGGATCTTTTTTTTTTTCCCCCTAAAACTAGCACACACACACAAATTCCAAAGGCATTTAGTAACTTCAAAGTGTCAAGGGGTATGGGGGAGGGGGAAGGTGGAGACATAACATGACTCTTCCTTTGAAAAAAGCCCTCTTCCCCACTGGACAGCTCTCACACAGAATTCTCACCAGCCCGGATACAGAAACTGAAGGTTAGACCCCCAAGTCAAGCTATGAACGACCCAGAGACACGTGTGCTCTGCAGAGGTTCGCCAGTCAAGTGCGTGCATGCCCATTTCTCTAACAGCCAAGCAGCAGGCATTGCACATGAACCTGGGTATGTCTCACAGACCCAGTCGCCTGTGGCTGGTGCTGTTGTGAGACTTTCACAGGGAACAAACCCCGTGGGTCAGCGAACCGGTCCATCCTCCCCGGCAGACTGACAGCCAACATCTCCCTCTACTTGGAAATACTGTGTTCAGTGCGGCCTCGTGAACGAACACCATGTTAGATGCAGACAAGTAAAATCCCCAGATGCCAGCGTTCCCCAGAGCTGGGCGCCGCTCCACTGGGGCAGGAGTCCATGTTTGCCACCGGGGGCAGCCCTGGCATCGGCCCTCTGGACTAGGAGTGCTCTATGGCAAGGTCACTCCCACAGTTAAGGTTTGGGTGCTCAATACTATTTTTTTTTTTTTAATTATGAAGAAACATCAAAGGCCCAAATAGCAACAGAGTAACTATGTGACCCATCCTGAAAATAAGCCGCTAAGCTGGCAGCTCGGTGACAATAAATGGAAGATACCAAGGAAAAACTCTGGAAGAAGCTAAGCGTCAGCTCCCATTCCTGAGTCACCATACTGACCTATAAACTGGGGCCTCCAGGCCACAGCGCAGCACCCGCGCCCACACTTGTGTCTGCCATGCCAATGACACAGAAGATGGATGGCTGCTAGTAGGCATCCCGCAGCCCTAGGCACTTACTCCCTTAATTGAAAAAGGCAGCTCAACACAAAGTAATCACTCAGCTAGCTTGGCTGTTTACCGACACATAACTGGTCATGTCAGTATGTGCTGTGACATGATGCCTCATTGCGACACATGTCCATTCCCACTTAAGGCTCAACCCATGCTCAAGGAGTCTTTCTTTCCTCCCAGGTTGGTTCTTGAGCTTCAGTCTTCTGCACCCATCAACATGTCGCAAGCAGCGATCTCACTAAGGACGCCTTTGAGGGAGGAACCACAAAACAGAAATACATGGAGCCCACACTTAGCACCTCGCCTTTCAAAGTTCTTGCCCAGAAAGAGAAGTTTTCCTTAGAGAAGGGAATGACTTTAAGGTCCGAACCTCTGAAGGAACAAGTGAATAGTCTGTTATCTCCAGCTCGTTCCAAAAGACAGGGCCCCCTGGAGAGGGAAGTATGGAAATGTCTGCCAATCATTCAAACACCTTAGCTAATTTTAAAATTTGTGTTTCAGTTGGAAACGTGGGGTCCTTGTGAGGCAGATATGGGAAAAGTAAGCTGGGCTTTACTTGCTTGTCCCCAGTACCCACCCTGCTGTGATGGCCCCACGGCATTCCCAGTCCCAACCCCATCACTGTAATCACTTGAAAGCACTCAGCACCCCACGCCTGCCTGATCCCTAAGCTACAGACCCTGGGAATAGCTGCGCACCCAGTGCCCTCGTGGTTTATGAAGTAAACTAAACGAGCCGCTGGAAGCAGAGCGCCCCTGGGCCCAGCAGCAGGGGACGGAACGGCTGCACGCACAGGGTCCCCTCCCCTGAAACTGCTGACCACCAGCTCTTCAAAACCACCGACCTAGGATCAACTAACTTCAAAACCTTGGAGCCCAGATGCTGGGTGAGCAGCAAAGACAGGTCTGATTCTGGTCTCCATGCTGATGCCCAGATTCACTTCCCTCCTCCTCCCCGCCCCCCGCCCCCCAGAGATTTCTCTTGCTGGAGAGGCTACCGGACTCTTGGGGTCGGTAACAATTCCAACTCTAGTATTCGACGGCAAGCAGATTCTCTTTTCTACAGTAAACATCAAACCCGGCTTAAAAACAGGACTGTCTCGGTTTGCACCGCTGAGGTTACACCCTTGTCCTCTGAATCGCTTGTCTTCAGACAGACCCCAAGATGCGGGACAAGCAGAGGCTGCCACCCGGGAATCAAGCCATGCCCATCTGCGGGAAGGGGGATACGAGAGCAAGAACTAGTGGGTCCCCAAGGTGTCCGTTAACGGGGTGGCTTCCCTGGGATCAGCGCTGCGGGGACCTGGTGTGCAGGTGTGCTGAGGAGAAAGGGGACCCTCTGCCTGGCCCAGGTGCCCACGAGCCAGCTAACAAGCAGGCTTCTGCAGCACAGAGGACATCTGCCGGGCTAAGTGGCACGTCGCCCTCCACAAAGGCCGGCCCAGCAACAACGCCCTGTGCCGAGTTCACACAACAGAACACCCGCCTCCTGTTTGATCAGGAGTCTCCGTGACACGCGGGGGCTGCCATGAGTCATTTCTGTCTTCTTTCACAAGAAAAACAGTGCAGGCCTCTGAAGGCCTTGTGCTCCATTATGTAACAATACCGGCATCTGTCAGCAGCGCGGGCTGCTTCTGTGTCCCGAACTGTCTTCTGTAATTACGAGTTTATAAGGTATTTGGTAAACCAGTAAGACGGTACCTTTTGAAAGCACTATGTAATTTGGGGTACAATGAAGTGTTCTCTTGAAAATCTGTAATTAGGGCAGCATCCGCTTACAGAAAAGTACAGGAAGTGTTACAAAAACACAATTACATAAATAAGCACATAGGTAGCGAAGCGCACCATTTCGTGCGGGGCCCCACCCCTGTGTTCCCCCCTTCTGTTTGATTTTCGCTCATCCCAGGTCAAGTAATGCTGTGTCTACAGTGCAGAGTAAGTGAACCTGGGGGTGCCTGGCCTTTATAAGTTCTGCAGTCCTGAGTGGGGACACCAGAGAGATGAGGACTGTGCCCCGGCCAAAAACTCTTCAAGAGCTTCCGGCTGGAGCATCCTGGCAGCTCAGATGCTTGGCAATAGGGGTGGGGACCATGCAAAGTCCAAGGACTCAGGCTTGGAACCGGGGGTAGGGGACCAACCTTTAGACACTCCTTCCTTCTCAAAAAAAAAAAAAAAAAAAAAAAGCTTTAGGCTTTACACAGGCTTCGTAAATGATGTAACAATTTTACTATTATGAAATCACTGAAGACGCTCAGTATCTAATATGCCAAATGTTGATTTGAATTGGTCAGAATTTCAGAAACCAAAACCTATAAAGACACAGCAAACAACACTCAAGGAGATGGTAACAATGTGGAACAAACTGCTGGTCAACCGGATCCAGGCAGAAAACAGCTAACGAGGATCACAGTGTCACCCTGGAATATGTGCGCTACTTTGGTGTAAGGATTGTTTTGAACTGAAAGCAATTAGTTCTCTGCCCAATTTTCCTGTGTAAAAGCAAAGCACAAACTTCCCTTTGTAAAGACGTCTTCCTCCCCACACACCAGAGAGACAGCTACAGTCACGCATCACTTCATAATGGTGATCGCAATGGACTATGTCACATAACCTCGGGAGGCACTAAGCTAGATGACTTAAGTCTGCGCAATTATCCTCTATGAAGTCTGCCAAGACCAGAACAGTGAAGAATAGTTTTCTCAATTCTATTCTGCTGGCATTAAGTGATATGTAACTATAATCTGCTCTTTCCTCTTGTTAATCTACCTTTTATCAGTTTAATTTGCAAGGTCTAGGCACTGAACTTAAGAGGAGAGGAGAAAAAGCTTTTCTTTCCCTACACAACCTAACGACCACTGGGCCAAAGTATGGGTAATAATCTCTATCAGGGGACTGCATAGCATTTTATAGCTTAGAACTCTGACCTATCTTACAAGTTTAAACTGAGGTACTGAATGAACTCCTAGCATACTGTATTCTTGTGTCTCACACAAAATGTAACACTGAATGCAGACCAGAGTTAAAAGCCATGTGGTCAACCTAGGAAGAGGTGGTAATGGCCACCATATTGGAAAAAGAAGAAAAGGGTTAAAACAAAACAAAAGGAAAACACAAGTCTTTGATGTCAAACGGCCAAACAGTTTGATATCCCATGTCATCGTTTGATCAATTTACCTAAGTTCAGAATAAATTTCAGTTCTAAAATTAAGATAATAAACATACTGAAAGACTGTTTGGGGGAATAAACTGACAAAGATTTTCAAAGCAACCAGCTAGCACCTGATAGTCACCACACATCAAATGTTATTTCCTGTCTTCTTTCCATACATCTCCGACTGTCCAGCAAGAGACAGCGGTGGATTATTTTCTACGCGCATATTGTAAGACTTCCTGGCTTAGCAAACTTATAATTGTTCTAATTCTGTGGTTCCACATTTGGCTCCAAGATCAAAGAAAGGAAGTTGGTTCTCTAAGTGAGCTTCTAGATCAGGCAGTACATAAATATATGGTTTTCCCTTCCTTAGACAAGGAGGTGCATAGTGAATAAGAGAAACAGTTTGGTTCATTCATTGAAAAACCATTTATCAAGCATATTTAGGCAATATGTGAATACAAAATAAATAGGAAAAAGTGACTCCTGACTGCAAACACCATAATCTGGCCTTAGAGAAAAGACATTCATGAATGACACACTGTAAATACACATGTGCTCGAAAGGATGCAATTTCTTTCTTTCTTCTTGCCACCCCCAGTCCCAGGTCTTGAACCTGGGTCCACAGCTTTCATAGCCTGTGCTGTAGCCACCTGAGCCAGGAGAAGGGCTAAAGGATGTGACTAACATGATGTGGGCCTTTTTATCTTAGCATCTCTCTTGAGGAAACTTTAGTGTAGGGAGCAGGTATGAGCAATGACTGAACTTGTAGGATCTGGAGTCAGAACATAGTCAGTCGTCCCTGCGTATGTTCAGGGCACTGGTTTTAGAACCAAGCAGACACCGAAATCAGAGGACATCAAATTCCTGCATTAAAATGGTGTGGTATTTGTCTAGAACTTACTACCCACATGCTCCAGTGTTCTGTAAATGATCTCTAGATTACTTACACTATCAAAGGTAATGTAAGTGCTAGTCAAATAGCAGTTACACTGCAGTATTTAGGGAATAAGGGTAATCTGTCCACGGTCAGTACAAACACACAGCATCCTCAGCCTAACTACTTATTTCGATCCCTGGGTGGGGAAGCCACAGATAGACAGCCAACTGGATTTAAGACTTCTGCCTTCAGCACTTAACTGCCTAAGTCCCATCCTCCTTATTTATAAACTGTGGATCATAACAGTGCCTCCTTCAAAACGCTGTTGTGAGGATTAAGTGAATTCTTACCCGAGGAAAGCTCAGTACTCAGGAAATATGCATTAGTAGTAAATATTTGACATTACTACTGTTGTTTTATTGATATTAACACATGTCTACAGATAGAGAGGAAATTAATGAAAGGGGGAAAAAAACTCCTTTTTTGTACTCAGAAAACTTCTGATAACAAATGTGCGGGCATTTCCCCCATAATAAGTACTTCTCCAATTCTCTAGAGGATTCCAGTTGGGTGTCTGATATAATTCAACTCAATTCTGACGCCATCTACCTGGAGATAAGGGCTCAGTCCCACAAGATGCCTGTACTTCCAAGGTCAGTCACGGGACCTGGCTCCACCTGAGCCTCTGAATGACCAGCTGTAAGAGGGGGCTCCCAAGACCCCTCCTCAGATTCAAACGTTGCTACTCAGTCCTTTGCAGAACTCAGGAAGACTTTACTTACTTGATTACTGGTTTATTAGAAAAAGGGACAAATCAGAAACAATCAAATGGGAGAGAGGTGCAGGGTAAGAGATGGGGGAAGGTGCTTCCATGCCCTCTTCTGGGTGCCATTCTCCCCATTTTATTTAGTTGTTCATCTTAGCTGTTCCCCCAGCCCCAGGACACGAACCCGGGGCCTTGGGATACATGTGGGTTACATACAGTGGCCTCATCTGCTAGGCCACCAAGGCATGCCCGGAGCATGACTTAATGAATAGTCCCTCAGAACTGTCTGAGAGGGTCTTGGACACAATAAATACTAGAGCCTCCAGCACAGTCTTAGGCAACTTATGAATCAGAAACACAAAATGCTTTCTTCCTTACTGATGTGTCATATTGAAAACTGTTACTGATGAAAGAAAAAAGAAATTAATGTCAACATAGTGAAGATTTGCTTATATCAGGGAATAGGACAAAATTCACATGGGCTTTGGTCTTAATTTCTCTCACCCCACAAGATACGACAACAGGCTTCTCTGTGGCGAAGCACTCTTGGCAGAAGTGGGATACGAGAGACATGGGCCTCCACTTACTGTGAGACGGCAGGGTATGAAAGGCTGGGCCTACCTTTACTAACATGTCGCAACAGAAATGTCTGTCTTGAGGCTTCCTTCAGGCTTGCCCGCTCCCCTGCCAAAGAAAAGAGGTCGACTGGCACTGGCAGACAGGGCTGCAGCCACGCGGCCTACACGGAGAGGGGCCTGGGCCCGAAGATGCCCAGAATGGTTGCTCTGTCAGACGCTAAGGTTATCCCATCAGAATGACGAATGTCTCCCTGATCTCTCTCCTCCCAGGGAAGAGAATGGGTAGATCCGCCATTTCCCTCTGCCCAGCACCCCGATGGAATGGTGGGGTCCCCCCTCTCTCTCGGAGCAAGAAGTTCCTAGTTGCCCCACTGATGCTGACAGATAAATCTAAGCCTTTCTGGGAACAGCAAAGGCAGCTGATACTTTACAACTGGTGAAGCTAACTCTTCAGCATGCAATGCGTAAACTGCACACCTGTGCTTTCGACCAGTGACAGATGGAAAAGTCTCCACCTGTCACCCCAACTCATGGTTTTCCACAATGGCATGAGTTGACAGTAATGATTTTGCCTACCGTACTGATGGAAGTCTTGTCTGTGGCTGTTGCCAAGTTCTCAGAACCAGAGAAGGTTTTGACAAGTCAGGAGGGCAGAAAGCAATTTATCTTCTACCAGAAAGAAATAAGCTGACCTGATCCAGCTGCATGTTCACCCAAACCGTTCAAGAGGCAGCACTTCACATCTAAACAGAGTAAAGAGCACGGCTGGAAGGGGAATATTAATCAGTCACTAAAAGGAACGAAGTTCTAATATACGCTACGATGTATGAATGTGAAAGAACACCATGCTCCTGAAGGAAGGGAAAACAAAAGACACACATGATCTGATTGCGATTCTATGGCACATCTAGAGCAAGGAAACCCAGACAGAGGAAACAGCGTAGTGGCTGCCAGAGGCTGAGGAGGCGGGGAATGCTTGCTGGATGCGGAGTTTCCTTTGGAGTGAAGTCTGCTGAAGTTGGTCAGAGATGGCAGTGTTGTGGGTTTGCTAAATGCCACAGAACAGCACATTTAAAACTGGTTAATGGTTAGTGTTATGTGAATTTTACCTCGACTTTAAAAAAAAGACGTTTGGCCATGCGAATGCTGTAAGGAATGCATTTCAAAGTTCTCCAGTCATGAGAACGGATACTGCTAATTGGTTTGTGGGTCTGTCTGTCTGTCTGTCTGTCTGTCTGCCTGCCTGTCTCTCGCTCTCTCCCTCCATTATTTATTTAGTGGTTCACACTTGTTGTACCCCTGGCCCGGGGTCTTGAACCCCGGACCTTGGGATTCTGTGGACTGTGCCCAGAGTGTGCCAGACCTCTAGGCCACTAGGGTGCACCTTCTGTCTCTTACTTGGTTTATCTTCTCCGAAAGACAAGAACCACCTCCATCAGGCAGAGATCACAGTGTCACATGTCCCCACCCGAGCAAGAAGAGGCAAAAAGGGAGCTGTGAAGAGTTCCAGGGCCAAAGAACGAGATTCCGCGAGTCTCCATCCTGGCTGCTTCTCTCAGGGAGAACTGTATGAGGCCTTGGGAACCTTGAAGCAGTATCTTGAAAATGTGTTTTTAACCTCGACATCCCTGAGATTTCGAGAGAGGTCCATCTGTTCTTGGGGACAGCATCGCCGATGTGCATCTTGCAGAGAGGCTCTCACGGGGAGAACGCAGGACGCGAGGGGCATGAACTGAGCGGGAAGACTCGGAGAACTGCAGCAGGAGCCTGGAAAACTCCTGGCCACTCGGATGGCACAGACACCCTGGGGCCTTGGTAGGTCGGCGCACCGCCACCAAAATGACACCTGTTCAACGAGCCGAGCGTCAGACGACAGTGGACAGAGGCTGCGGAGCTTCATTCCGCATTTGAACTTCTTATTCAAACCCAAGGCTGCAGGTGCTCAGATATGTACTTGAAGTTCAGGTTAATTGTCCATTTTCTTGGTACACTTTAAAATATTTTCATTTTCATTCACTTTTATTTTCAAAAATGAGATGGAAAAAGCGACGTAACTTGAAAAATTACTCTCTTCCTCCTCGGTGAGAAGCAGATTAACGCCGGGCACAATAACATCGTCTAGTCTGATGCTGCTGGCTTCAGTGACAGCCAGACCCTGTGACTGGCCCCTGACACCCGTCTGGTGCTGTTTTCAGCTCTGTGTTAATTGCGGGGGGAGGACGAGGGACACAGAGACAAGCAGAGACAAAGGGGACCCTACAAACCCTGAGAGACAGAGCACATGGCTTCTGTTCCAGCTTCCTGCGAGACCGCACACACTCAGGTTCCCATGTGGGGATCTGACGACTTAATCCCAGAACTCAAGCTGCCAGTCACGGCAGTTTCATGAAGAAAACGTTCAGTTCATGGTATTGGATCCTTCTCGAACATTCTCCCCATCGCCCTTTGCCTGGCAGACTCGCAGTCACTGCTGAAGTCACACGGCAGTGCCGGATCAAGTCGGGGAGCCTTCCCTGAACGCCCACAGCGCCCGGTGCCGGGTTATCTGTCCCACACCTACCACACCACGGTGAAATGACAAGCTTGCGTGTCCACTTCCTTCCCCAGACACATAAACAAGTAAGTTCATAGCGGAGGGCCCTGACAAACACCACCTGACCAAGCATTCACAGTCACGCCACGAGTAACGCTTCAGGGATGCTACCTGAGGACACATCAGCACCTCTGTGATACTCCTACCTGGAAAGTATGACTTCTTTCAGCAACATATTGAAGTAGTTCAGAGAAATGCCGTGAGGATGAGGGGCAGAGAGAGGGGAGTAGGGAGGGGAAGGGGGAGAGGGAGGGAGGGGGAGAAAGAAAAGGAAGGGGGGAGAGAGAGAGAGACAGACAGAGAGACAGAGAGAGAGACAGAGAGAGAGAGGGGAACAAGAAAAAAATGTTCCCATTTGGGGAATTGGTGAAATTGCATGGCCATTCTTTGTACTAACTTTGCAACTTTCCTTTAAGACTCAAGTTCCACCACAATAAATGTATGACTTTTTAAGCATAAGCTGAAGAAAATGTCCTTGTAGATGGGATGGAAACTGCAGGTCCAGGCCAGACGAGAAGACCCGCAGTGATGGTTCTCAAAGGGAAGTCGGGGCTCCACCACATGCTGACCGGTAGCTGCAGAGCTCCGGTCACTGGCATTCTCTCCCTAGGTAACCCGACACCCTGGACAGACGTGCAGCAGCAAATGAGACGCAAGGACCCTGCAAGTCACGTGAGCGACTGCCTGCTTTACAAAGAAAGCCTCTTCTCGCAGGCCTTACAATGAGAAGACCCATCTCTACCTTAAAGGCCACCGCCCTCCAAACACGACACAATGCCCAGGACAAGACAGCGAGCCAGGTTACAGTGCAGGCGAGGGATGCTCGCAGCCAGTCTCCATGGGGATCATGAAACGAGGAAGAACCAGACCGTGTCGGCCATCAGAAGTTTCCCACACCGTCTGGGGCACACGGACATGCAGAGGTCACTCACGGGGCTGGGACAGTCGTGGGACGTAGGCTGGTGGAGCTGAGGTGTGGAGGGTGCGAGAACTGCAGGCGGCTCTCTGTCCGCGCCTCCTCGTGGAGAGGGGTTCCTCTCAGGGTCCAGTCACAGAAGACACTTCCAGGACAGCAGATCTCAATTCCAGGAAACAATTTCTAAGCAAGCTCTCCGACAATAAATTGGTGGCTTTATGAAGTCGGAGCCTGTCATCGCTGACAATATCCAAGATGTAGTCTTCAAGGACCACAAGAGGGTAAGATTCGCACACTATTATGTAGTGTTGATCTAGAAACATCGAAGGCTGGGTTTCTCAATGGGAGCCTCCCCGGCCCCTGTCCACTGGTTGTCATAGCACCGCTCTCCCAGTTGTGACAGCCAAAGTGTCCCCAGACATTGCCGATGTCCCCTGGGGAAGCAGGACTGCCACCAGCGAGGCACTCCTAACAGCAAGTTTCTGAGTTCTGTGGGTTAAGAAAACGAAAGACCAGAGCACTTGCAGAGGCAGGGCTCAAGGAAGATTCTGGAGGAGGCAGGATGTGGGGGAAGTGCTGGCGAAGAGCAATTCTGAAGGAGGGTGAAGGCGGCAGAGGTTCTTGGGCAGGGAATGGCGTGAGTCAAGCTGGGAAAGGAGGCACGGGGCTTTAACTGGCCATTTGGAAGCCTGGTGGTCAATCAGCAGGGCTCAACGCTACATCAGGCTGGAGGTACTTGTCAAGTCATACTGTGCCCAACAACCCTCCGGTCTGAAGTCCACTTTGCGTGAATGGGTCTCCTCGACGCACCGACAGGGACGTCGGTCAGTGCTGCTGCGGTCCTGGAGGACGCCCGTCTGGGAGAATGGCGGGGTCCGCAGGGTGAAGCAGCACTGCACCAGTGGCAAGTGCCATTCCCGAACATGTCAAAGGCGTGCTTTCCTCATTGTTCTCTGCATCTCAACAACACACATCTGACGCTCGTTTCAAAGTCTTGTCCAAAGCAGGCGGGGTGGGCGCAAGGATCCGGGAGGCGCTGAAACCTGAGTCCCTGCGTCTCCAAGTCCCTCAGGTGCCCCGGAGGTTGGACACGCAAGCGTGGGGGACCGACACTTCAGTCTCTACTTTGTCTGGTCTGTGTTACCCAAACTCGGGCCGCAGAGGGTTTTCTCAAGTCTCTCTGGGATGAGAAAACAGGAAGGGTGGCGGGGGGTAGGGACAGAGGTGAATCAAGGCTGCAATGTCGGCCTGAAGAAGCCGCTACCAAGACGGGGCTGGCTCTCCTCTTGGTGGGGCTCACCCTACTCACAAAGGCTCAGAGGGGCTGCTGGAATCCTGACGGCTCTGAAAGGGGCGATCTGGTGTCCTGCTCTGGGCAGACACAGCTGCCGGTGCAGGGGCTCCCCTCGTCCAGCCCAGAGGCTCTGCGGCCCACGAACGCTGCCTGTACCCCAAGCGGAAGCGGCCTGGGCCTGGGCCTGGGCCGACCACGCCCTCCGCTGCTGCAGACTGCCCACAGCCTCAGCTGCGGCCACCGGCCTTTGCGGTCTAGAAAAACGACCATATAATTTCTAAGAAGCAAGAGTCATGTGGACCTGAGGATTATGGGATGCGCCGCACACCACGCGGATGAGCCTTTCCTAGGAGCCCGCGCCCTGCACTCCAGCGATCATTGAAAGGGCGCCTCCCGCTGACCCCTGCCAGGCCTTCAGGGGTGCGATCCACCTCTCTTCGGTGGGTGAAGGGTCCCGCGATGTCTTTCAGGGAGGATGAGAGAGACACTCTTGATTTGCCTTTATTTAGGCTCATATTCATAAGAATATTTGAAAAAAACAGAGAAAAAGAGACCACAATATTTACATGTAGAGGAGATTTAAAATAAAAGCATGACAAATGCAAATGAGCTGGTACAAGAAAGAGCTTTCAATCGGCCTCCTGCGGAGACAACTAGGAAACTCCAGCACCTTCTGCCAAGCAGCCCCGTTATGGAGGCGCTTTCTCCAGGGCTAAGAAGAAGTTATTAGGAGCGTGAGCTTTGGCCATTATTTCACAATTGAGTTAACCTTTCTCCCAGGGGCAACATTCTGCAGCTGTTTGCAGTGAGTCACTACTTCTTCTCATTCCTTCCTTTTCTTATTCTTTTTTTTTCCCCTTCTATTTGGGTAAATTACCCTTTACGTTTTTGCCTGTGACCAGAGGCATCAGAGCGAAGTTTGGGTCTGTGTCTTGTGGTTGTAAAGAGCTGTCTGCTTTTTAAAAGGCAGAAATGGAAACAGCAGCGTCGTGTGATATTAACGCAGTAGAATTTAAGCTGCAAAATGATCGACAGAGGCGGCACAGGCGCACACACCGCCAGCAGCAAGGCCCCGCAAGGGTGACAGAAACCATCGCCTTTCCGTGGTAATTAGTGATTGTGTTTATAGCCTCATAATATATGTTTCCCTCTAGAATTAGAATTAAATTTTTGCCTGTAAAGACTTCTTGGGAAAACCTGCGCCACGCATGCACAACAGACCCGTCGCGTGGGACAGCGCCTCTCGCGGCACCGCAGGCCCGACCCATCCGACAGCGCGTGTTGGCGCGCGAGTCCCCGGACCGGCAGGCACAGTGGGATCTTGTTAGAAACGCAGGTTTCCGGGCCCCGTCCCAACCGTGAGGAGTCAGGAGTGCGTCTGGCACTCTGAGGCCTGGGGGGCAGTCCGGACCCCCCCGTGTGGTCTCACCTCCTTCACGAGTGAAATGGAGATGATGACAGTAAGGGACTGAGAGGCCTGCCACGAGGAGCAACGTCGTTCATAAACAGCGTTTACAGTGGGTACTGGGGTGGGGGCAGGGACTGCAAACAGGCAGAAAGGAGCTTTTGGGGGTGATGAAGTGTCCACCAACTGAGCTGGGGGTGGCTGCACAACCGTGCATTTACTACAGCATCACGGGAGTGTAACCAGCGGGGTGAACGTCAACAAACATCTGGAGAGCTCACAGCAGTGCAGAGAGGGCTGGCGGCCCGCGTTCAGGCCCTTCAAATGGGTTTATCGACTGTATATGTTCCCTTCAAGGTGTGAGGCTCTCACTCCGCCGGGTCTCCAGTGGGACACTGCTGGTCACTGCTGGTCACTGCTGCTGACTCAGGCGGCAAACCCCGCCAAAGCGCAGAGGGAGACATGGCCCGCGGAGTCGGTGCTGGATCAGCAGCGGCAGGTAAGCTCCTGGGGAAAGGCCGTCTCCAGGGCAGCGAGGCGGGAGTGCCGCCAGGACCTGGCCGCGTCCATCGGAAAGAAGGCGGCACACATGTGGGTGGACCGCTGCCCTGCCTGGGCTCTGGTGATGGCTTTGCCATCAGAGAGCCCTGGCCCTGGCTGTGTGGTGCTGGAGGATGACGTCACGTCTGTGCATCTCAGCGCCTTCATCTCAGATGTGCGAGGAGTCCGCCTCCCTCAGGAGAAGAGGAGATGACAGATACTCTGAGATGCCTCCGACGTGCGGAGCTCTCCAACTGCAGTTTTATGGTGACGTTGAGTCACCTGAAAGCCACCGCTAATCCGTTGCCCGGGGCTTGGACAAGTGGCCCTTTCCAAAGGCCTCTGTTCACGTATCTGATTACCAGATCAGTTTAGGAAACTTGTATGACTGTCCTGCAAACCAAAGAACCTAACACACACAATTCCCGAAGGGCAGTTTCTAGAGCTGGGATTGCCAAGCGACCGGAGTGCAAACCTCTCAGAGAAACTCCTACCGGCAGCTCATTCTCGACATGGGTGTGGATGGGCTTCTCCAAAGGAACACACCCATGCAGCTGCGAAACCCTAGAAATGTTGGGTGCTCACGAGCCCACGACTGGTAAACGGCTGTCATCACATGGCTGTGTTATCTGTTCAAGTTCAGGATGAGTCAAACGGAAGGAGACAAGGGGCCGGGCGTGAAGAGACGGTCCCAGGAGCCCGGGCTTTAAAGAAAATGGCGAATGCAGGCACACAGGCCAACCCAGAACCCTTTCCCCATCGTGAAAGCAAGAGGGAGGGGCAGTGCCTCCCTCCATAGATGTCCTGCACTTTCACTGTCTCTTCAATGCTGATGAGGACACCACCTTAAGGGAGGGCCTGCTCTCCTTACACCCGAGCTGCAGCTGCGAGAACCAGGCAGCGTTAAGGGAGGACTCACCACTCACTCCCTTTCCTGCACCCTGCCCCTCTGCTTTGAGGTATCTTTTATTTTTTTTCCCCCAAAGGAAAGGTGAAAGCAGGAATGAAGGTGAGTAAGGAGGCAGGAAGGGAGAGAGGAGGAAGCAGTGCTTTATTTTATTTAGTCGTTCACCTTGGTTGCCGCACCCCCACAACCTGCCACCAGCCCGGGTCTCGAACTGGGGAACTTGGGGTGTGGTGGACTCCGCCACGTGGTGCACTAAACCACTAGGTCAGCAGGGCACACCTGTTTTGACTACAACAAAATGATAAAGGGGGCAGAAGGAACAGGGCGGGAAGAAGCCAGTGTGAAACACTCTCAACCGCACTTCTAGGAAAGGCTCGAGGTCCACCCACTGCATTAAATGACAACAGACCAAACTGACTGACAGTGTGTGGTAGTGGTCTTGCAGAGGCTTCCTCCAGGCCGAGGGAGTGGCTTCAGCAAGGGCAGGCCAGGCTCCCCGCAGACCCGCACACACTGGCTTACACACCACAGTGGCGGCTGAGCACCATCTATCTGGCACCTGACAGTAATATCTGGAAGAAACTGACGTGCATAGTGGGCTCGCAGATTCTACATCTGCCAAACACGTCTCCAGGAAGAGCAAGACAGAGCCACACATCTCCAGTGATCCTTGTGACCACAGGCTTCTATTTCCGAGACGCTGACCTGCGGTTCAGAAGTTTCGAAGGGATGTACGGGAGGGTCACAACGCATCAAAAACTACAGGCGTGTGTGCATGAGTTTTTCTATTTTCTAGTCCTTCCTTAGCAAATTGTTTTCTGTTTTTGGAGGATGTAACCCATGCACACTGCCTACAGCATCTAAGCACTTTCCTTAAGAAGGGTCAAAGTGTCAAGGGTTTCAGGAGGCCTCGCTCAGTTCCTGCAGACCACGGCGTATCTGACTTAAAACAGGGCCCTACTCCATCCAGGTCCAGGGTTGGGGTCATAAACACAAACGACCACCTGAGACCACAGAGGGCCGGATATGAGCTACTTATAGTAATAGTAACCAGGGGACAAGAATAGCAGGAAAGCTGCCTATTTTCTTGCAGTGGGGGCCTTTGAAGTAAACTATTTATTAAACATGATATTACAGTGCTCGAGACAGAAATCTTTGAAGGGAGGTTATCCTCCTCTGCACAGTGGCCACTGCTGCTGAACAGCTTCCTTTTCCTCTGAGATTGTGTCTCTGCTTTTGTGAAATGAAACGCGATGGCTTCCCTCCATCTCTGACCCACGCTGGCACTCAGCTCTGCTTCTAAGCCTGGCCGCTGAGTCGATCGACAGCTCATTAGAACATACGCCAACCATCAGTTTCTGTCATCCCGCATAAGAAACAGGGCAGGTCTGTAAATAAAGTTCAGCAACTTCTCTGATGTCAAAAACGAGGTAATAAGAGACGATGAAATAAAGGACTATAAAAATAGCAAGAATTCAAAGAGGACTTCAGTTTTTATTTAAAAGCAAAACTTATCTACTGTGTTCCCAATTTCACAACTATAAACTAACATGTCTTGCTAATAGACTAGTGTTTTTCTAATTTTAAAAGCCCCTGAGATAAGCTAGTAATAGCTGCATCTTTTTTTTTTTTTTTAAAAGGAAAGGTACAGGCAAGAATGAAGGTGAGCAGGCAGGCAGACAGGGAGGGAGGAGAAAGAGGAGGAAGAAGAACCACTTTTATTTTTATTTAGTTGTTGACATTGTTTGCCCACCTCGGACCCAGGAAGTGAACCCGGCTGGGTCCTTGGGATGTACATGGACCATGCTCCTTTGGAGGCGGCTGACCTAACTGCTACTCCACCAGGGGGGAGGGGGGGTCAACAGTCACATCTTGAAAATATGTTCAGAAGAAGAAGAAGGTGAAATGTTTATTTTTCCCAGCTAATCATTAACTGAAGAGTTTCTGCCTGGAGAATGAATAAGAATAGAAACTTCCAAGAGGTGCCACCCTCCCTTCGCAAGGTGTCTAGCTCAGTGGCGCTAAGAGGAGGAAGGACAGCACCATTGCCGGACAGACACAGGCCAGCTCAGGGCGGCTAGGAGCGGCGGGAAGCTCTTTAAAATCTAGAAATACATCAAAGGGCTGATGCAGATTAAGCCCTGCTCCTCTTTTTCTGAAAGGCTCACTTTTGTTCCTAATATAAAGACTTAGATGGTACCCGTCTTTAGATCACAAAGCAAGTTGTACTTTTAATGATGGATTAAAAATTATAAAAGTAAAAGATGGCTTGTTCTCACCATTCTTTTTTTGTGTAAGTGATGCCTGCGGGAAAAGACCAGTCTAGACCAAATTCCTCTCTTGCTGACCTGCAGCGATTCGAGTAAGCCAAGCAGGATGTCAAGTGAAAGTCAAGTTTGGACGACTGCATCACTTAATTCCATTATCAGAAACCTTGATGACAAATATACAACAGCACCTAAGGTGTGAGCAGCTTTAAAAGTGGTGCGAGCCACACATTCTACTTCTAAAGAGCGTCAGGTCAAATAATCCAGGGCCTTTCAAGCAGAAAAACGTGCTAATGGCACTAGAATAATTATTAACTAAGTGGATTCTCACTTTCTCAAAGGGGAACAGTTGCCTGGTCTCCCTAAACAGCCCACCATCCACTTGACCGCCCCCCCCCCCCCGCATGCTCTTCCCCTCCCCTGGGTACCCCCTTCCTCAGCCGTCATCTTCCCCCCCGTGGCACCTTTCAACCTACAAACAAGCCCAGTCATTCCAAACGGGAAACCCATCCTCTCTGCTCACTCTGATCTCCACCACTAGACTTCCATCCACACCACCGACAGGGCGGCTGTCCCCACCGCGCTGCCCAGCTGCCCAGCTGCCAACCACCTGAGGGAGCCAGGTGTCCTACTTCAGGGGAAGACTTGATAGTTAGAGAAATGCTCTCACTCGAATGCAGGAAGTGTGTAGGGAAGCTGGCACCTCCTCCGTGCTGGGGGAGGGGCACAGGTCATCCTACACCAGGTCAGGGTCACCCCTGGGCTGCCTTTCCCCCGGGGTGGGGAGAGGCAAACCCAAGGGACAGCTCTCCGGGAGGTTGTGGAGAACTACAGCTCCAGGGTGGGAGGGACTGTCACCTGGTGCTTGGTCATTTCCCCACAACAGTTAAACAAAAGCTAACATACGGCAGCTGTGTTTATTTTTAGGAATCAGAGCTGCCTAAGGAGCCAGTTTTACAGAAGACAATGGAATTTATAAGCAGAGTTTAGAAAATGATGGTGGCTGGACTGTCCCGGCTCCAGAATGTGTGCGTATGTGGGAACTAGACAGAAAATAAGGCTGTGAAGAAGGATTAAATCCCACCCCTGTGCGCATGACAGCTCCAGTCCAAACCACATGAAGACTGAAAACAGACGTGACCCCCTGGTTCTGCACCCCTCCACCCCCGTTCCAGAGCCTACAGACAGCAGGGACCCCAAAACCCCTTGCTCCCCTTCCTTTGCAAAAAGCACAGAACCCTGGAGTGGGGAAGGCATGAGCGACCTGACCCTTTTAGGCCAAAGAATAAATTTCTTTGTATTGATTCCTACATGTGGCCCTCGATCTTCATTAGCCAGATGGGAAAAGAACTTCAAGAACACTCTAAGAGGAACAACCGTCCCCAGCCCGGGTCAGATCAGATTTCCCAAACGCCTCTGGTTTCCAGGTTAGCCCTGGGATGGAGACAGCAGCTTGTGCTCGGGTCCCTCGCACGGCAGACCACACAGCTGGACAGACTGCCCTCAGAGAACGAGACACTGCTCTCTGGGAGCAAGACAGAGACAGGCTGCTGAAGACTGACAATTTCCTGGGTCAAAGAACAAGCATCCACAGGGAAATTAATTTGAATCCTCTGCTCTCCCACTCTTCTTCAGAGGAAAGAGCTATGAACTGCGGGCTTCCAGATAATAAAGGTAAGTCAGAACGAGGCCAGTTCACAGCTGATGATTTGCTAAGAGGCAAAAGCCTTCAAGCCCTGATAACCTCTTCTCTACTTCAGTTAATAATGCGCTAACCAGGCAATCGCTCATACACTTGACCTGAGTTTGCTTTATCACATGTAAGTGGTCACCTCTCCACAGCGCTCTTTGTGGAGGACAAATGGGCTACACTCAGTTCAGGAAGGCGGCATGAGGGTAAGGGAAGACGACACTAGGCGATGAAAACTTGAGAAGCACCAGGACTCCAGAGGTGAAACGTGACAGGTGTGTGTGGAATGCGCACTGGATGGGGCCCACAGGACCGAGATGACCCAATAATTCCGCCTGTTTTTGTCTTGTCTGTAACACTCCTGAGAGTGCTCTGAACTGCATCCCCCAAACCCGTCACTCAACAGGGACTCTTTGGGGAGGGGCTTCACTGCAATACTCTCTGCATGATTTAAAAAAAAAAAAAAATCATTTGTGACTCCAGTGTTAAGCCTACACCTAGAGATCAGCCCACACACAATCCAAGGACCTTGTGTGGAGGAAACGAAAATGAATAATGAAATAGGATGCTTCTTTCTCCTCTGGCTTCCCTCCTGCCTGCCTGGCATGCCTGTCTCCCTCTTTAAAGAAGAATCACTTCCTCACCTGTTCCCTGCATCTGCAGGATATCACCCCACTCCAAGCCCCACCAGCTCTCACCGTGACTATTTTAACGGCCTCTTCACTGACCTTCCTTATTCATTCACATTATTCATTTTCCTGCTTCCTTATTCATTCTCAAGTTACTGTGTTCTTTTTTTAACATAAGCCTTTTCACATGATTCACCTTTGTGTCTCCCTTGCCTGAAACTCTTAAATGGATTTCCACTGAATTAGCAACTCAGGGTGCGGGGAGGCATCAATCAGTTTTCACAAACCCTCCCCGTGTGGCACATAGTCAAGAAAGAGAACCACCACTCCGGCCCTCCTGTCCCAGGGCCTTTGCACGTGCACCAGAAGTTCTCCTCTCCCTTCTTCACCTACTTAACTCCTCATCATTCAGGTCTCAGCCTGGGCACCACTGTCTGGGGTTCATTCCCAATGGGTAATGCTCCCTCTGTGCCCCAGCACCTGCCCGAAGGCTCTCCGAGCACCTGTCTCAGATCTAGATTTTTCTGCGACTGTGTGGTTGCGTATCAGTCAGCCTTTCCTGTGAGAATGAGATACACTAGAGAGGCCAGCCAACTGTACTCACTGTTCACTGGCAGCAATGAAACTCAGCCTGACATACAACACGCCACACACGCCTGATGAATCCCTGAGAGGTGAGCACTGGACGCTGGGGACAGTCTGCATCAGAGGGAGACCTGAGGGGACCCTGAGCCCACAAGGACTGGAGCTCAGACTTGCGGGTCAGTAGCAGCAATAATGACCATGACTGCTCATTAACAATGACACCGTCGTATTCCCTTCGAGGCCTTCACATTGCTTTACGCTGCTGACTCGTTTCATGACAGGGGAGGTGCAGAGACAACTAACTGTCCCAAGGTTACCTGTGGGCTCAGGCAGCAGTAAGATGGCCGCTGCTCCAGTCACTGGAAATGACTGCAAAGGGGACAAGCAATGACCGGCAGAAAACTGCGTCGGGAGCCAGGGGCGGGAGACACAGGTGCCCGCGGCTGGTGGCCAGGAGGGGCAGACTGGTGGGAGAATGGAGGCTAACCACAACCTAAAGCCATGAGGCACTCCAGAAAAATCTCTGAAGACGGACAAGCTGAGCCTGGAAACTGGGTGGGAAGAGGAAGAAGGCTATTTTCTTTCCCTTCAATTCAAGGTGGGCGACAGAGAAAGCAGACAAAGGAACCACCTCCTCAGAGATGTGATAAACAGGAGAACATGCTGAAAAGAAACGCAGAACATGGCTGCTTCTCCTTCTTTACCAAGAACAAAGACACTGGCCATGCTTTTGTTTTACTGTAAAACACTCCCAAGCAAAGCGGAGTGAGAGCACCTAGAAATAATCACCCAGCAGGACACCTTCACCCCCTCTCTACTGGACGCCCTCACAACACATATGTATTGAAGTCGAAAATGCCACGGAATGGTCCCAAATCATCCACTGAACAGGCTGTGGGTTTCTGAGAAGTCAGTTTCCAATGCTGCAGCCATCGGTGTGACATACTAACATGCAGAAGGGACACCCTTCTGTCGCAGTCTCTTGCAGCTTGAACTTGCAAGAGAAGTTGGATTCTAGAGCTAATGCATCCGCCCTGAGGACACCAGAAGCACCTGGAAAGTTCCCAGGCACCTGTGTCTTCAAGGGGCCTGGAACTTTCTCTTCGGTGCCACTCTGCCTCCATGATGCAGGTTAGATGTACTGAGTGGGTCCGTTGTCTGAAGGGCTATACTGAGTGTCAGGCATTCATCCCCTCATTTAATTCTCACAAAAGGCACCGAGGTGGGCACTATTATCACTGCCATGCCACAGACCAGGAACCGAGCTTAGAGAGAGCAAGTAAGATGAAGAGCAAATTGCCAATAAAAAAGCGCCTGCCTGACTTTAAAGCAGGTGGCCTAATTTTTCGCCTGCAAATTGAATTTTAAAAAAATAGACTATTATTTTAGAATTTTTAGGTTTCAGCAAAATTAAGCAGAAGCTTTCCCATAGACCCCCTACCCCCACACATGCATAACTTCCCCCATTACCAACACGTAAATTACTTTTGGTATCTAAACAGATGGGAAATACATAATTGAAGTCATAACTATAAAACCAAAAAAAAAAAAAAAAAAATCAAGAAAGCAAGCAAGACATTGACATTTGTGGAAAGAGATTTGACAGAGAACAAAGCAAAAGGAAACAACAAAAAAAATGCCTCTTTAAAAAGGGAGAATAAAGTGGCAGACTGCAGAATCCGAAGTCTTCATTCCCCTCCTTGCTCAGTTTCCCTGCCCCACACCCTCACGGGAGTATTCTGAGAACAAAACTCAGTTCCTCGGTTTTGCCACGAGCAGCCAAGAAAGGCGATTTTGTGGACAAATGAACATACACTTACTAGACTGTTCACAGCAGCTGGTTGCCACTGGGATACTTCTTTGTGATTCATTTCATCCAGTGGAAACCGGTCCATTTCCCCAGCATCCAGAGCACTGTCTGGCACAGGACATGCTCCCAACAAGCATGAATGAAGGCATGACAAACTCCCCTGGCTACGCAAAGCAACCGTGGTGGGTAGACAAGGACTTTTCCTTCCTGGCTTCTGCTAATTTTGAACTAGTGACTCGGAAAGAGACTTAATATGTTTTTCCTTCTTCACAATATTAGTGCTAATTAAATACAGTGTCACTTATTATATCCCTTACAAACACATGTAGGTGGTCTACAAAATAGGATTAATATCGATATGACTAAGGAATAGAAGCACCAGTACTTAAAGCCTTGACAAATATTTTCACTTGAGTTTTCAAAGCAAAATATCAGTTCACAGGCAACAAGAGGAAATGGCTCAATAATGTGCAAAAATATTATTAGTCGGTTTAAATCTCAAACTGTTACAAGATACCTATTAAAAATTATACAGTGTTAACTTTCTCTTGGATGCTAATTATTCTTTTTCCCTCTCTTTATATAATGATCTTCCAGCGCAGTATGTGCTACCATTAAAAAGAAGTCCTCGGGAAATGAAAGGAACTGCTGCTTAATGTCAAAACGTTTACTCGAGGAGGGAAGAGACTACAATGGAATGGAAAATGTACACTAGTCAACATGTATGTGCTTTGTTGTTTTGATAGTTATTTTTAAAAAGCACTGCTGATCCAGTGGCTATTTTCTCATTAATGAGGAATTCTAGGGGACAAGGAGGGAATCTTACACACACAGTCTTTAAACAAGTCCTGTCTTCAGGCCCACTTGGTGGCTAGAATCAAAAAGGCAGACAATAACACAAGTTGGCGAGAACATGGAGAAACCAGGTCATTCACACTTGGCTGCTGAGAAGGGAAAATGACACCATGCTTTGGAAAACAGCCTGGCTGTCCCTCTAACAGTTAAACACAGGGTCACCGCTGGACCTAGCAATTCCACTCATGGGTACGCACTCAAGAAAAACGCAAACCTGTGTCCACACAAACACACGCACAGGAATGCTCACAGAAGCATTACTTATAACAGCTACAAAGACAGAAACAACTCAAGACATTCACACTGAAGAATGGATAAACGAACTGTGGTATGTCCATACAGAAGCGTCTTATTCCACACAGAAATGAAGCGCCGCGGCTACAACCTGGGTGAACCTCTGAAAGCATGTTTAATGAATGAAGGCGGTCACGAAAGATCACTGCACATTTCCTTTCATAAGAAGTGTCCAGAATAGGCAAATACCTGCAGACAGAAAGATGAGCGGCTGTCAGGGACTGGTGGGGTTGAAAGAAAATGGGGTACCTGCTAATGAGCTGGGGGCTTCTTTCTGTGGTAATGAAAATGCATAAAACAGAATGTGATAGTGATAGCTCGGCTCTTTGAAGAGATTAGAAACCATTATTGTATAATGTCCACGAGTGAACTGCCCAGAATGTCAAGTACATCACGATAAAATCTTTTAAAAAGGCCATTGACACGTGCATCTTAAATTCTCTATAAATCGAGTACTTGCAGCATTCTGCCCACAGTAAGAGGCAAAAATGGCCACAGAAGAAAGGAAAACAGTAAACATGCAAAATATCCAACAAGGACAATGACAAAAATAGTGATGTGCCAATAATTTAAGGAACATGCCTCCAAGGGCCGATACTTAGAATTACGTAGCAAGCAGGATGAGGACTATCCCAGTCCAAAATAATTACTTTTTTACATAAAGAAAAGAAAAGGTGAGTCTTTAACTTGGAAATTCCACTTGAAAGTCAAATCAACATTTGCATTTGAAATTGAAGCACAAAAGAGGTTTCATTTCTAGCAGTTTCCACCACCTATTTTAGACGGATGTTTATTAAATAGTTATTAAAATGCTTTAGCTTGAAAGAATACCATAGGCACCAGAAAGAAAACAAATATGAGCAATTCAATGCTATACCTTCTGTTCAATAAAACTCGCTTCTCCATAGCAGGTGGTACAGAGAACTCTACCCAGGGGGTTAATCAAAATTCCCTTAGAATAATTGAAAAGCATCTGCATCCCCCACCCCGCAGAAATCACACAAAAAGTCCCAGTAAGCAGAACACAGAATCTTGATGACTAGCACTGAGCCGCAGCCGCACAACGTGCTGTCCACCCAGATTAAGGGACAGGGCACCATCTCATTGTGTGATGAGCCAGTGATGTCTCCTCCCTGAGAGAGACAGGCAAGACTCAAGGAAATCACGAGCTCCACGAGGACAATGACGTGCACGTGTGATGTTCTGCCGCCGCTGTAAACTGCACACTGTGACAGATGTTATCATGTCAGAGCAGGATGGAGCAGCGGAAGGCCCGAGGGGTCGCCGACCCCAACCTTTCCTTTGACAACAAAGCAAACTGAAGTTTAGGAAGGTCACACGCCCAGTTTAAAGCATCAGGGGACCAGAAATGAGAGCTGTCAGGGTATTTCACGACCTTTTTTTTTTTTTTTTCTGTCTGAGACTACACATCACAAACGGTGTCACCAAAGAAGGGAAAATGCTCAGGAACTTCCAGGAGAGACACTGGCCGAGCTCAGCGTACAGTACAACAGCACCCACGCAACTCAGCGCACTTGCGCGTCACCTAAGGCGAGCAGAGTAACGTTGCTATAGGTGAGGACCGTGACTGAGCACGGGTCACGGCGCCCTGGGCAACGTGGCCCGCGTCCTCTCCGCAGGAGAACGGGGCAGCAGCTCCAAGGCTTGGAGAGTATTTTTGTTGAGTCTCAGCACCGCGTGGGGACACTAGTCTCCTTCCTTCTGACTCCCATGTAAGTCAGACTGGTCCTGGCAGTATTCCGACTGACTAGCTTCCTCACCCTTCTGGTCACACTGTCATTCAGTCAGCGAGCTGGCGGGCAGACTTAAAGGCTTGGTCACGGGAAGAAATGTTCCTCACTTCAAATTAGCACGCTCTGGTTAGGGCCTCGGTCCTCGCGACTTTATAGTGACTGTACCAGTTCCCTTAGTCTGATTATTTTCAGTCTTTCTGTGTTCGTTAATCACGTGCTATTTTCAAGTTTTCTGTATTTCATGATGTTTTGACACCTTGGAGGCCTTAAGACTGGGGGACTGTCCTAACTACTACTAGTTAACTGACTTCTAAGACAGAAAAGCACTCACTTGGGAGCAAGCCTCTCGCACCCAGGCATACACCCCCGTTCCTGACATTACGGCACAGCTCCCTGCCTTCAATCTCCCCAGAACCAAGGAGCAGACAAGTGGAGGCCACCCCAGAACACAGGACCCTGACATCATTCAAACTAGTCAAACCCTAAATTGTTTACCCCACCGGACACCTTGCCTTTCCTTTGTGAACCCGGGTTTTACAGGCTCCTGCCCGACCCCAGTGCTTTTGTGGGTCCTGAGTGCGGCAGGGCGGTCCCTTCTCTTGGGACAGGAAGGGACACATTCTTCCAACGGCACGAACCTGTCTGTATTGATACGCTGTCACCTTCATCATTTAAGATCCACAAGTACACTTCAGAGCACCCTGCAAAGTGGAGACCAGCGCCGAGGCCTCTCGGTGAGGGTCCGCGGGCCGCTCACACGGGGGGCGCTCTCCCCCTCCCCAGCCTTCTCCAGATGGCGTGGCCGCAGGTGGAGAAGCCAGAGCCTCTGAAAGCGCAGGGGTGGCCTGCGCCCACGTAGTGCGCACAGCATGTATTTAAGTAGGTTTATTTCCAGCACATGGATAAATGGATACAACAGTATCTAACTGCTCTTTCACTCTAAGTAGCTGAGGCATTAACAACCAACCAGCAAGAAAACTCTTCTGATGGGCGAGCTGGAAGTGCAAAAAGTTTGCTCTTATGAAAAGAAATTTAGACATGATCGAGAATAATAAAAACAATCAAAGTCCTTTAGCTCGTAACGGCAGAGGACGACTATGAAAAGATATAAATACACAGTCATCGATATCAGGGCCAGAATGCGAAACAGAGCACATACCTCATGTCCGCACATGGGACCAGTTCTGTCTCTAATATGACCAAGCGTCAGCAGTTCTTTCCATCAGGCGTGGGCTGGGCGAGACCAACAATGAGCAGGATGGGCGAGCTTCGCCCAGGGGACCAAGAGTAAGTTGCAGAGCATTCGGGAGCTTTGGGAAGGCTTGGGAACATGGTCAGAGAGGCCCATGTGCCCTTCCCTAAGTAATGTGTAGACAAGGCCCCTTGACTTCAGCATTACTGACATTTTAGGTCAGATGACTTGCCCACCCCCACAACCTGTCTCCAGGTCTCTAACCTGAGTCCCTGGGAGTTGGAAAGGCCGCTAAGCCACAACGGTGTGCCAGAAAATTCTCAGGAGAGGGATACTGGTTTATTGTAGGATGTTCACAGTCATCCCTGGTGACACTTGCAATAAACTTAAGAAAATCTACCCACCAGATTCCGGTAGTGACTCACCCACCTCCTGTAACAGCCAGAATGCCTCCAGACACTGCCAGATGTGCCCTGGGGGACAAAACCACCCCTGGTTGAGCACCTCTGGTCTAGACTAGTGATACTGCCTGCACCTGATTCAAAACTACCTGAGCCATCTCTGCAGAACCTTCCAAGCCGGGTCGAATACAGCAGTAGAGAGTAGGAAGAGTGTTACTTTCCTAAGGAAGAATAAGCTTTCACAACATGCCTTCACTTGCATCCCAACCTAATCGCCTTAAAGTGCAGCAGCTAAGGTTTGCTTACATTCTGACTGAAAGACTTTAAATCAAATACACAGAAGGAATTGCAGCTGTAATTTATCTGTACTATTTAGAACAATTAGGTAAGTATTACCTCTTGTTTAAAAAGAAAGTAACATGCCCCCACCCCCAGAATACTAAAGCAATTCATCTAATTCACAAGGGGAAGCAGAGCTGCTGGGACCTAGCATTGCCCTTCCCTTTTAGCGGCTGGTGTTAAATCCAAACACAAGAAGTGGTGGGTGGCTGGTCCCCATGCCCCAGGGCTCTGCTCAGGCAGCAGCAGGAGTAAGAAAGCCACTGAGCCATTGGAGGCCGCCTCCCACCAACCAGAGGCTGCGGGAGGGAAGCCAGGTGTGCTCAGATCTGGCCTTGACCCCTATGGCTGCCCGGTGTAAGAGAAGCTCTTCTGGAAGCGTAAATTACAACAGGGACGCCACTCGCTCTGCACAATGGGCTCCATTGATGATGCCACTGTGGTGAGACTTAAGTGACACTACAAACGTCAGGCAGGGCCACCCTTTTTAGAGGGTGGTTTACTGAACAGCCGAGGACAGGGCGTGTGGCTTCTGGGGCACCTGAATGCCCAGGGCAACTGACACAAGCACCATCATCATTTCCTTCCCCTAAATTAGGTATGGGTTCCATTTCACAGGCCCTTTTCCTTTCCTGTCCCCTGAAGCTTGGTAATCTCCTCTGGTAGCTGAATAACACCCTCATAGCAGCCTCAGCACGAGTTTGCTCCACACACCCCGGCTGGGGCGTTCCTCCCAGAGGCAGGCCAACTGCTGCCCTGGACACGGGCCTCCCTGCCCTGAGCCCACACACGCCCTCCAGCCTGGGGGCGGGGGACAGGGACACAGAGTATTACAGAGCCGTGGGATGAGACGCTAGCTGGGAAACAGCAGACTTCTTTGAGAAGCCGCCGTGAAGTGACGCTGGGGACACCAGCAGACTACAGGACTTGCCGAGCGGAGGGGCAGCAACCAGGACACCCAGACAAGGCTTCAGCTGGTCTCTCGCAGGACGCGGGGTGGGGGTCTCAGGAAACAGCAACAGCGGTGCGGCTGCTCAGAGGGCAGAAGAGGCAAATAAACAACCCGGTTCTGCCAACTAGAAGCTGCCCTGCACGCAGTGACTGGCTGTCCGGGGCGGGTCTGTTATGATCCAGCGCGAGGAAGACTCACTGTCAGCTTTACAGCAGCCCGTCATCCAACTTGCTCCTAAAGCGAGTCAAGCTCAGGTTGCAGTGATCAGCAGGTCAGGGTGTGAGTCTGATTCTGAAGCTTCAGGCCACCGAGGAGTATCTGTCGCCATCTGTTACAGAGATTTCCTCTAGAACATTATAGTGACAGGGAGAGAAACTCAGAGTCCCAACTGTGACACAGAGTCTAAGCCAGCGATTCTTAACTGGAGGTGGTTTTGTCCCCGGCTCCCACCCGCACCCGCAGGGTGACCTGAGACTATCCGGAGACAATTTCGTTGGTTATTTATAACTGTGGGAAGGCGCGCTGGCACCAGTGGGTAGCGACCAGGCAGACTGCTGAACACCCACCGTGCTCAGAGCAGTCTCCTGCAACAAAGACGTACCTGGTTCGAAGCGTCAAACTGTGTAGACCAAGCCAGAAGCAACAATCATTACTGTCCCGGGGTGTAAGACTGGAAATTCAGACTAAATCTAAAGAAATGTGATGGCATGCCCTGGTGGCTCAGTCGTTCCGTCTGTGGCCCTGGCCGGCATCGTCCATGAATATCTCAAGGACCAGGGTTTATGACCCAGGGCAGGGGGAACAACCAAGACGAACAAAGAAATAAAAAACCACGTTTCTTCTTCCTCTCTCTTCCTGCCTGCCTGCTTCCGTCCTCTCTAGAAACAGAACGAAACAGGGTGATAGCCTGGACTGAAGGCCACTTCAGGCCCTATCATGTCCCTCCCTGGTTAAAAGTAAAAATGTATTATGAACAAATGCAGGTGGTATTTAGGTACTTCCGTCAGGTGGACACGTCCTATGCTTTCATTAGAAGAAATGTCCAGAGCATAGTTCCTTGACCGAGGTAGGTGTTTTGCTACCCATCTCCTGGACTTCATACTAATCCAACATTGTGTGAAATGAGCTCCATTCTGCACAGGGATCAATTCTGTGGTGAAGGAGGAGCCACCCTGGTGGTGACTGTGACGGAGCACTGACTGATGACGATGTACGCCTTAAACCTACATGTCATAACGCAACGTTCCCTCAGTCAACTAATTTAAAAATGTCTGCTCCAAATCCTCAGCCTGCTCCATTTGAATGGGTGTCTACAAATGCAGAGGGCGAGGCCCCGGCGAGGCCCGAGGCCAGCTTCCCCGGGGACCGCCGCTGTTTGCCAGCTCTTCAGGCAATTCCTGTGCTGGCATCTGAGACACACGGACAGACTTCGCTTCCACGAGAAAAGACCTGCCATGTCCACGGTCTCCTCACCAGAGAGAGCGACACTCAACCTCCGGGCACAAAAGGGTAGCGACGCGTGGCAGCCACCACAGCGGCTGCACACGCCACCAAAAATAACATCCTCTTGAAGTGAGCCAAACGTCCTATATCAAAAGCACCTTCGCCTTTCAAGTACAAAGCACTAGAGTCTTCCCCGGTCAAGGCTCACTTGGCAAACCTCCTGACTCCTCAAGGGAGGGAGCGAGGGCGCCTCAGCATCTTGCTGCCACGAGGTGCAGGCGTGAGTGTGCGTCTTTAGTTTTCACAGACAAATAACGCATCACCCGAGGGAGGGTACGACCCTGGCGTGAAGGCAGACGAGACTTACCAAATCAAAGAGGAATATTTTCCTTCTGAATTTTTCTGAGAAACGGGATCGCAAAAAAGACTACATTTCAGAGGAAAGCCTGTGTCCAAGCAAGCAAGAAAGAGGAGGGAAAACAGGAGGCAAAATGAAGCAGAGTGTTAAACAGTCTCGGGAAACTAATCTTAAAGAGCGGAGCCACTCGATGCCAAAGGCCTATGTTGTCAGGCATCTGACAAGGATTTGTTAAACATCTGATCGAAGGAGCACATTGCAACATGCTAAGGACTCAGATGTGCAGCATCTTAGACCAGCATCTGCAGGGACTCCATTCACAGTCATCCCCACCCACAGTCCAGCACTACCCTTCGCGGAACTTCACCCTTTTACCCATTTGTCCACCCCTCCCCGCCACGAACAGCTTCTTCAGTCTTCACCATTTGCATAAAAGGTCACATTCTGCTGGTAAGAAAACTGAGGACCAGATATAACCTGTCAAGGTTCACAAAGCTAATAAATGGAAGATCTGCTTCAATGCAAGCTTTATTTAATATTAATGTTATTCAATTTTCTTCCCTCTCCCACTCCAATATTCACTAACAGCCTTTAAAAAAATATTTTTTAAAGGAAAGGTGCAAGCAGGAATGAAAATGAGAAGAGGCAGGCTGGCAGAGAATGTAGGAAAAAGAACTTTATTTAGTTGATCATCTTAGTTGGTCCCCCTGGCCCTGGGCCCCGAGTTCTGAACCGGGGACCTTGGGATGTAGGTGGAATATATCTGGGGCATATTAAACCCTAGGCCACCAGGATGCCCCAAGGACATTTTTGTGAATATATAACTCAGTAAATGCAAATATGTCAGACTGACAACATTTCAGAGCACTGCGTGTGTAACCTGTGTAACTAAGGTAGTGTAAGACTCATTAACCTTAGACACTGAATGGAATCGAATAAGCATCTAAAACGCTAAAGCGTTTACGTTAGTCAATACAACTAATTTTATTTTGAGGGTCACTGGCAGCAGGATCTTGAGACCGAATTATCAGAGACAGCCTGGGAAACTGCGGCATCATGACAGGTTACAGGAAACTGACTTCCCATGGCCACGTCTGACGGCAACATGCTGGACAGCAGACAATGCTATTTTCTTTTAGTATGGAAGCCCCTCCCCCAGAGGTGGCCATTTCCCGGGGGCCCTTCTGGGCCTGTCCTCATGTCCCCTGGGGTAATCTCGCACACTGTGGTGACAAAGCATCCGTACACGCTCACCTGCAATCTTGCTGTGATCTCCAGACTAGACAGTTCCCTTCCCTCAGGGATATCTGCTGCCGTTTCCAACTAAAAATAGCCCCCAAATTCAATTATTCACTGTCCAGGCCACCTTCTCCCCAGTGTGAGTCTTCTCTTCTCCCTGTTCTTCTCTCCGTAAATCACAACTAGAAACTGCAGAATGGTCTTCAACTCTCCTGACACAGACAGCTGAACTCAGGATTCTCAGGCGGTGGCTCTCAATCATACCCTTCTCTCTCCTTGCCTGCCCCCCCAAGTTCTCTTTAAAATAAAAAAAAAAAAAACAAAGCACATCTCAGGTGATATTGTGACCCCCTTTTTCCAAATCCTTCAGTCCTGTCATTCTGTCTCCCATATCACCTTTGCCACCTTCCCGTCCCCTTCGGCAGCTCTTCCTAAACATCTGGGGGCCCTCATGCGCGGTGCCCTCGTTTATTTTATTCCCTTCTCACTCTCCACCATCGTCACGGAGCACGTGCCGAAGCCGAACCAGCTGCGTCGGGACTCTGCAGATGCTGTTCCACCCTGTCCCAAGTGCCTTGGCCTGCTTGCAAACTGTTCGGGCGTAGTCTCGACATGAGTTACATATTCACTAGGGAGCTGGTCAGAACCCCTCCATTTCCGTTTTCCAAGGCCAGCCTGCACAGGTGCCTCTGCGCCAGACACACTGCCATCATCATCCTTACGACACTTCTGTGTCCTCAGCTGACAGCGGGCTCGCTGCTGGCGGGGCACCCGCTCCTCTGACTCGCCAGAACTACCGGTCCAGCACACAGAGAAGTCAATGCGACAGGCCTGCCCACTGCCTGCCAGGACAAACACAAATTCTAGGTGTTAGGCCCATTAAAAAACATAATGGCTGACGAGATAGGACATGCATGTGCAGATATGAAATTCAGAGGGCTAGGAACAATGGTTAGCCAGTTTATAGGCTGATGGTTCTTACGTCCAAATAAGGAAAGTAAAGTTAATACAGGTGCAGTAATCTTTGCAGGCCATGCTGTGTCCGGCAGACCAAGCCCCGATCCCTCGCACTTGCTAGCACGTTGTGGAGCAGGTCAGTCGTGATTTCTCTTAGATTTTTTGTTCAATATGCATCACATCACGATACATTAGTGACTGTACTTGCACACCATAATCACCACGCCAATTTCAAAAGACAAGGAGGGAAGCTTAGTTATAATCCCAAAGGCTGACTTTAGGCTGGTTACAAGATACGCAGAGGACATCACCACAAAAATGATACTAGCGATGAAGACTGCACTGGGTCCATTTCATAAAGCTTTATTTCACTTACCACACTTAGCAGAAAGTCTCCCATCCGGGGAAAATGCAGTTGGGATGTGCTAGAGAGGGACACTTCTCTTAGCATTATAAACAGTCTCTAAAGGCAGAAAGACTTCATCAACCTGCCGCAAAGGTCTGGCCTATGGCCAGCCCCTGCTCTAGGGCTGGCTGGGCGAGGTCAGGGACAGGCCTGGGGTGGCAGAGGACATCTGGTGAATGCCTGGGAGTCTACCCCCGACACCTCCAATCCTCTCCTCTCCTCCCCTCCACGGAAACCCAGACCAGTGCACCTCCACCTCGAGGACAAATCCCATGGCCAAGTTCACCCAGACCACCTGGAAAGACTAAGGCAGCGGGCTCGGGGCTCAAGGTAGACTGGAACGAGGAGCGGTGTGCAAGAAACCCCATAAGCCATCACGTCACCCCAAAGCCCGCAGCTCCAGAGGAAGGGACGGGAGAGAGAGAGAGAGAGGAGAAAGCGGGACTGGAGGGTCAAGCTGAGTCAGAAGGGCAGGTTCCACAGTTGCTGCCTACTGGTCAGTCGGGTGTGGGGACGGAAGCGGTTTCCTGCAAGCTTGTTTTTGGTCTGTTTGCTTGCTTGTTTTGTTCGGAGAAGTTAAGTTTTGGAAGACACTTATAACCAAAATGCATAACACCATTCACTTCTCAAAAGAATACCAATAAAGACAAAGACAATAATTCTAGTTCTTCTCGGTGTCCAATTATTTGGATTTTAAACAAATGGGAGCTTATTAAAATTCAATATCCATAAGTGAGTTTTAAAGAACAACAACTATGGAATACACACGCGCACACGCACACACGCATATATATCTACATATGTATATATAAATAAATGAATGATGCGAAGTTTGGGTCCTGTGATATCAGATGACAAGACGCAGCCCAAGCTTCAGCTCTTGATAATTAAACGAATCAATTAAGAGATTACGGTCGCAATAACAGCCCTATGGGGAGGTCTTTTCCTACATTAAAATGCTGTCCTCCACAACTCCATCTGATATTATTAGAAGCAGTTATTTGTGTCTTGCTGTCTTATTAGTAGCAAAGGCAAATTATGGAAATATGCAGACCAGAATGGTCCCAGTATGAGATCAGGTTGGGTTTTCAGCCTCCAAGGGAACAATTGCTGAAATTCCAAAGTTCCCCAAAGTTCTTTAATGGAACTGATAAATCTATCAGCACAGCATCCATTTAGAAGCTAGGTAAGGGTCACGTATTTACATACCTTCCTGCTAGGCTGATACAATTCAACTAGATGAATTATCATATTAAGTTTACCCTCCTGAGTTAAACTGATGGAGTTCAAAATTGTTTTCGATGGTTGTCATTAATCGCTGTTACTTCGTAAATGCTCACTTTGAAATCTAATTGTGCTAGTGTGTCAAGGGTCATATTAATAGCATTCTTAATGCTAAATCTTTGTAAAACATGTTTAGTCTACTGATATTATCACTCAAGCTTTCAAGACTAATAAGAAATAAAGTATATTTATTATCAATAAAAACTTAATTTAAAATATACAATTTGAGATTTAAATTAGTTGAAGAACTTCAGTATGATTTGGTTTTATTAAGCTTTCTGGCTAAGCGTCAAAAAAATATAATTTAATAGTTCCTCAAGAGTCCTTGGGTAAATGCCAGCAGCACAGCTATGAAGAAGCTGTTCAGTGTAAAATCAGCTTATTTTTCTCTTTCAGGCAACACTGCATTGTTTTTACAAAAAAATCAGTATAAATTGAGATGTGCTTGCCTTAACACTATGATCATTTTTAAAATTCTGGTACTTTGAAAATTTTAAAAAAATACATAGTGATATATATAAATACACACACACACACACACACACACACACACACACACACCCCCCTAAAACAACCATAATACAAATACAAAATCTGGAATAAAATGGTAACTTCTGCATTCATAAAGTAACATCAAAATATTCATCCTTACCAGGAATACAGAATCCTTATTACATGAACCCCTGCCCTGGGTGGCTTCCAAATCTCTGTGAGCTTCTACTATCTGATGAACACTAACTCACAACTTCACCAAAAACTTGCAAGCCACATAAATAAAACCCAGGCAATTTACAAGCTGACAAATGCCCAGGCACCCGGGAAATTCTGGGGTACGCAGCTTACCAATGACATGTATCTTATGAACTAAATGCTTGTGTCCCCCACAATCCTATGTTGAAAGGCGCACCCCGATGTGAGGGCCTTTGGAGACCATTAGGTTCAGATAAGGTCACGAGGGTGGGGCCGTCATGATGGAACTGGTCCCCTTGTAGAAGAGCAGGAGAACAGAACTCTGCAAGTGAGGGCCCTTGCCGGGAACAAAGCTGCCAGCGCCTGGAGCTTGCAGCGCTCAGTCTTCGGAACTGTGAGAAATGAGCGTGGTGTTTCAGCCCCTGGTATTTTCTCAGAAGAGTCCAAGCTACAAGTAGTTACCGCAGACCTCTCTGGATTAGAGCAATTCTAAGTACCGTGGTGGTTAGAGACCTGGTTCTGCCAGTTATTAGCAGAGTGGTCACGTAACCTCGTAGATGCTCACTTTTGTCTCCTGACTAGACACAGCCTTCATCTGTGTTTCAGTGCGTCTGAGGATAAGGTGCGCACCACCAGTCACACAGGTGGTGACAACAGCTATGGAAGTAGCTGCAAAAATAAATGGCAGGATTCAAGTCAGGGATGATGAGATGATGATGGTGAAGATGAGGATGATGAATGCTCTTTCAGGTAAACGGCCTAAGTTATTCTAACCTTTCATACACACAAAATAAGTTTCCAAGCTATACAGAGTGCATACTGGGTTGAAAGCATCACCCAAAAACCTACGTTCACCTGGAATTTTGGAATGTGACCTTATCTGGATCTCTGCAGGTGAACTTAGTTAAAACCAGGTTTGCTGTACGCAGGAGGGCCGTGAATCCAGTGACTGGTGTCCTTGGATTTGTGAATGAATACACAGACACAGGGAATAAAGCCTGAGGGAGGGAAGCAGAGACGGCAGTGACAGTTACAAGTGCGGCCAAGTGGAAGGGCCTGACCATTCTCCCTGAGCCTCCAGAAGGAAGCAGCCTTGCCTGATGATTAAAAAGCCAATGCTGCGAACAGACGGCATTTGTCCACCTGGGCAGTTGCACTCCCTGGAAAGATGCGCGAAAGGCTTGCAGAGGTACGTCGCAGAGGCGGCGGCTCAAGGGTCAATCCCTATAATGGCCAGTAAATACAGAAAAGATGACCGAGCTCCTCATGACCCATCTAAGCTAATTAAAACCACAACGAGGACACCAGTCACACGAGGAAAAACTAAGCAGTCTGAAGACACCAGGCGCAAGCGAAGATGTGGAACAGAGCGAGCTCCCTCAAAGCACATCAGCCCGAAAGAAACTCGCGTGCACACACGCAGGCCCCAGGCACGCACGCTCGTGCGGCGGCCCTGGACACTGAAGGGCTGCTGTGAGCCGCGCAGCTCAGGCGGCTCATTCACAACGCAACGCAAGCGAGTAACAGGTGCGTGCACATAGCACGTGTACACGCTAAGTGTCAGTGAGCGCCAACTCTAATCTGAATAACAGGGGGCAAATAGGTGTAAACACTGTTTTAAAAAGCAAGGCGTGGCGCGCTCTGGTGGAGTAGTGGTTGGGTGCAGTCCACAGACATCCCAAGGACCAGGGTTCACGTCCCAGGCCAGGGAGAGCAACCAAGATGACCCACGAAATAAAAATAAGGTGTTTCTCCTTTCCCTGCCTGCCTGCCTCTCTGCCTACTCACCTTCACTCCTACCTGTACCTTTAAAAAATGATGGGCGCACCCTGCTGGCTCAGCGTTAAGTCTGTGGCTGTGGCGCAGTCCACGTAAAGCACAAGGACCTAGGTGTGCGGTGCACGCCTCAGGGGAATAACCAAAATGAGTAACTAAATAAAAATGAGTCTTCTTCCTCTCCTCCTTCTCTCCCTTCCTTCCTTCCCTCCCTCCTGCCTTGAGTCCTGCCGGCTTCCTTCTTTAAAAACATTTTTTTTTTATAAAAAGATGTGATAAAAACCTTAAAGCGAGTTCTCCATGAATAGAGAAAGCTTGATATGATTAGAGAAAAGTACACCGTGGCCTTTAAGGGTAATGGTTGTTTTTTAAACTGGGTCTGTTTATCACTATTCTTTGTAATTTTATAAATGCTTTTACACATAATTATAATATTTAGCATGAGATTTAGTATTTACATAATACACAACAAAGAATTTTAAGGTAATGAGATTTACTGAAAATGAAAACAACAGAGTGGGCGTGCCCTGGTGGCTCAGAGGTTTGGTCTGAGGCTCTGGACACAGCCCGTGTAGAGCCCAGGTTCTTGGCCTGAGGCCAGGGGTGAAGGGTCGGGGGATGAGCAGCCAGTAGAAACAGCTAAATGGACGGGTAAGTGCTTCTTCCGCCTCTGCCTGCCTGCCTGCCTGCCTGTTTACTCGCCGTCATTCCTGCCTGCTTCCTTACTCTAAGTAAACCAATCTTATAAAAAACAAGAAAGAAAACAAGAAATGGACAGTTTTTAAAAGTTTATGGTAAAAAAGTGAGTAAAGTTTAAGTTTGTCCTTCCTAAGTTAAAAGAGTAACGTTTTTAAGAGAGGAAGGAGGGAGGGAGAGAAAGAGGAAGCACTTTTAGTTTCTGTTTACTTTTGGCTGTCCCCCCCACCCCATCCCTGCCCTGGGCTTGACGTGGCCTGTGCCCCAGCTGAGCCCCTGAGCCACCAGGGCACGCAGAAAGTCATATTTTTGGACCTTATTGATATAATAAAAGTATTTCTAAGTCTGAAAGTAAACCCTATTTTGAATATTGAGGATTACGTTTTCAAAAAAAATTTTAAAGAAAGGTACAGGCAAGAAGGAAGGCAAGTAGGCAGGCGGGAAGAGAGAGGAGGAAGCAGAATCTTTATTTTATTTTAGCTGTTGACACTGCTTGCTTCGTCCTGGCCTGAGACTCAAACCCAGGGGCAGGTATCTTGTTCCTTCAGAGGCAGCTGATCTAACCGATGCTCTACAAGGACACACCTAAATAATTTTACTTATTTTATTGCCGTAAATTTTGTTTTAAAAATGAAAATAAATATAAACTTACATGTGCAGTTCCCCATATGCACAGTTTCTCAGTATATGTCAACACACCCTGCCCTCCACCCCATCACCAAGTGCTCTTCACCATTGTCCAGAGGGCTCCACCATCACTCCACTCCCCCACGTCCCATTCCCTACTTGTCACCTCAATTCTACTTGTAAGTGCCCCAAGGGGTGGTTATGTTTCATCTGCTCCTTTGTTCTGTCTGTTCACATTCCACCTATGAGTGAGGTCATCTGGCATACATTCTTTTTTTACTTATCTCACTTTGTATCATCTCCTCTAGTTCCATCCATGTGGATTCACATGACAGGGTTTCATCTCTTCTATGGGCTGTGCAGTGTCCACTGTAAATGGGGACCGCATCTTCTTTAATCACTCATCTGACGTTAGGCACTTTTTAGTTTACAGCTATTATGAATATTTTTTTACACTCCAACTTGCACAAGAAATTCTACAAAGATTCTCAAAGATGGATACATATTTGGGGAGTTTCATATTTACCTTGCCATGTGCTGCTGCTGCTCCTGACCTGAAGGTCTTGGGAGCTACATCTGCTGTAGACGATTTGGAAAAGCGCAGCACATGCAGCTCATGGCAGCTGGAAATCAATCCATTCGTTGCAACAGGCCTACTGTCTTCCCCACTTCATACTGGTTAGTATTGCTAATAATAACACAGCAACACACATTCTAACAAACCTTACTGGTCGCCCAAACTGCTGTATGGAATTTGAGTGATTAGAAATTATTCTAGGAACTGACACTCCTTCTCTGTATAAACTGAGTGGACAGAGAGCCTCAGGGATTTGTTAGCAAGTAATCTATCATTCATCAAAGAAGAGGGGAAGGTCAGATACACTTAACTCTCCTTTCTCTGTTCTTGTCTCGCACATGCACGGGTATGTGTGTGTGCGGACGTGCACCCACAGTTTGGATGCAGAGTGGATGAAAGGGAATCAAGTTAAAGAGCATCTACCGACGGGATAGCATCGAGCTACAATTCCCACCTGCAAGATGGGAAACCTTGGTAAAATAACTTTTCTGAATCAGTTTCCTTTTCTGAGGAAGATAGATTAGTTCATCTCCAAGGTCCCAGAAAGCACCCTTCACTTCTTTTCCTCCATTGTTTCTGCTCTTGCTTTCCTCCTATTTCTCTGTCCCATCCACTACGTGGGTCCCAGCCTTGCACATTTCTGTCACTCATCATTGAATGCCTGCACTCAGGGCCTGTTCTGAGTGCTGGGTTCACAGGGGTGAACCACCAGACTTAGGTGGGGAAGAGAGACAGTAAATACATTCTTAAAGAGTAAAGTATATCAAATATTAGCGTACATATCTTCCTCCACTTGCAGCAGGGCTATATACTGATAAGCCCATTTTCAGTTGAAAAGACAGAAGTCAAAATGCCCGTAGTACACCCACCCACCCAAACGTCCTAACTTCGCCGAGCTGACCTTACCCGTGCTGGGAACACACACGTTAGTCTACAGTTGGACAAAATCATCGAACAAAGGGGGATTTTATGATAAAATGCTAGTGCAATTTACTGAATTCTGCACTGAAAGTAGGGACGGTCTGGGAGTGGGGGTTGTCTCCCTTCCTGCTCCCGGCTGACTGGGGGCTGGGATCATTGCCTCTACCCGGCCCCACCAGAGAGGATCGCACCAATGTCAGCCCAGGAAGATCCGAACCCAGCATCTTATGGTAGGGTTTCCACTGAATGCGTATCACTTTCACACCATCACAAAGTCAAACTTCCCGAGCTGAAACATTTTAAGCAGGGGAAACTCAGTATGTCAAATAGTGACAGCTAAAGGAAAGGAAAGGAAAAGAAAGGAAAGGAAAGAAGTGAGGATGGGGAAAGAAAAGGTGGGAAGGGTGGCTGGGACTCATCGGAGCCCACCAGCTACTGTGTGGGGGCTTCTGGAGGCAGCCGGGCAGCGGGCCTGCGAAGGGAAGCGTGTGGAGAGTGACGAGGCCCGCTGACTGATTTCTGTCTGTACAGGTCACTTAACTGCTGCAATGCAGTGATGGGGACCTGGGTGGGAGGGGAAGACTGCTAGCAGCTGCACTCAGAAGAGAGACGACAGAAGGCTTTGGTCAGGGTGGGCGGTGAGCACGATGAAAGACAGTGAAAGCAAGGAAAACACCAGGTTTTAGCTTCAGCTGCCATTTTCTAGGAAGGGAAAAGCTGTAGGAGATGCCTCTTGGTTAGTTTTGGTTTCTGTGAGTTGCGGCTGTCAAGAGATCAGTTTCAATGTAGAAGTCTGAGGAATCTATTGGGGTCCAAGAAGCAATACGAGTAGCAAAGATCTGGGTGCCCCCATTTTCTAGCAGGAGCACAGAAGTTTAGCAATGCATCCACGTGCTACAGTTTAAAAGAACAGCATCGCTCTGCATGTGCTGACGTGGAACAGCGGTCCGATTTCTGATGGCACGGATGCACAATGCTGTATCTGGAAGAATGGGCTGATCGCTGGCAACTTAATGCACCTCTAGAGGACACATGTCCACATCTGTGAAGCTTCATTTTGTGTGTCAACATGGCTAGGCCACGGTCCCCAGGCACTGGTCAAACAATATTCTAGATGCTTCTGTGCGGGTATTTTTTAGATGCAATTAAAATTCAAGTTAGTAGACTTTGAGTAAGGCAGACTACCTTCCAAAACATGGGTGAACTTCACTCCATCAGTTGAAGAAAAAGATCAACCCTCCACACATGAAGGATTTCTGCCAAGTACTAGTCTTTGTTCTTGAACCATAATTCTTTCTTGGCCTACATTGCAGAGCTTAGATTTGCCTCTACAATTATATCATGTGAACCAATTACTTAAAATCAATCTCTCTCTCTCTCTCTCTCTCTCTCCCTCCTTCTTGGTGTCTCTGTCTCTAACACTGTCTCTTTCCTTATATATTCCTTACGTATGCAACTCATTTAAATAAACACATACACTGATACAACCTATTGGCTCTGGAAATTTCTAATTAATACAATTTCTTACGATTTCAATATTTGAAAACTTTTTATAATAAGCAGGTAATACTTTATTAATCAGAAAAAGAAGAATAACCAAGTCTTGGGTGTAACACTCATCGAGTAAGTACCTTTACACATACTTCAGTATATAAACTTGACTATACTTCTACCATAGATATGAATGATAAAGCACCAAGCAAGTGCACATTATTATGAATCTCCTGCGCATCTCCATGACTGCAAAAACACGACACCTTCATTCAAGCACAGGCCTCTCCTCCGATGTTTTCAATGAATTCACAGAGCCATCAGAACTACCAGATGTGAATCTACGACTCCAAGACGCCCAAGGACATGAACAGACATGGAACACATTATAAACAATACCCAGCAAATGAACACATGGAGATATATTCAAATAGAAGAGCAATAAAGAGAAATGCTAATTAAGCAGTGTCACCTTTTAAAAGCTATTCTGGAAATTGAAATAACAAAGGCTACTAATATACTAGCAAATATTAAAGAATAAATTATTACTAATTATTACATAACATTATTACTAAATAATATTATAAACTTAAAAGTAAATATACTTGTGACTCTAAAGTAAATCTTTTTTTACCAGATGGAGTCGCTTTTGATTGTAATTCCAACAACGCAGTACAGAGTATGTTCTAACATACGATGGGTGGCTTTCTAAAGATAGGAAGCATTTGGCAGAATGCATATTAAACCATAAACTTACTCATAATATTGATTCTTTAGGAGGAAATGTATCTTACACATTAAAAAATCATTTACATGTTTGAAAATAATTCAAAACATAAAAATATCAAAATGCACGGAGCCATTCACTAGAGCAGCACTTGTATTTAAACAAGTGGAAGGTGAGAATCACAGAGAGGTCAAATATGCCACGTGTTCATCATCATGCTAAATTAGCGCCACTTAAAATGATGCTTTGAAATATTTTATAGCAATTTGAAAAGTGATTAAAAGACTAAGGTAAAAAAATTAATATATAAAATAATGATTCAATTTCATTTGAAATATAAACCTAAAAGGACCTGACAGAGAAAGCAGGAGGAAAACTAAACTAAAAGAAATTTTTAAGTCAATGTCATTATTTTCAAAAGCATCTTTATATAATATATTCCCATTTTAATTATAAGAACTGGGGTAAATCCAGTATAAATGTATGTAAAATACTCAACAAATTGCAAATAAGTATCTAAAAAAGTTTTCTTTGTAGTAAGAAGAAGCTAACATTATTCTATCATAGAAAATTCTGACATGGTAAAGTACTCACTTTCATGAAAACACATTTCAATTACTAGCAAAATAAAACCTGATTAAGGTAGCTTCCAACACATGGGCTAAAATCAAACACTTTTTCTCTGTAAATTAAAAAAATATACAAATAATTCTTTCATACTTACCACTGTACCAAGAAACTGAATGCTCATATTTCCACCTGGTTCTCGAGAAAGACACTGGGGGAAAAAAAGGAGAAAGTAAGTGTCATGAATGTTCATAGCAGCATTATTCCTAACAGTCAGAAAACCCAAATGTCAAATCAACTATGAATGGGTAAATAATAAATAATAAACACATTCATACACTAGAATGTTATTTGACCATACTAAAGAATTAAGGACTGATATATGCTACAGGAGAAGTCAGGACTAAGAACTATATATATAATCCTACTTAGAATGAAATGTCTGCAACAGACGAGTCCACAGAGACAGGAAGTAGACTGGTGCTTCTGGACATTCTCTGCAGAAGACCTTTGACACACAGGAAGCTTCCATGTTGTTAGTAACTCCTCAGGACCCTGCTTCACACATTGCAGGCTTTCTCTTAGTTTGTTACCTAAAAATAAACTGAATGTTCCATCTATTCACCAAAGTAGATTCATCCACTCTGTCAAGGAAAGGAATGAAGGAAAATTCGATGACCCAAATTTTTGGAAGTGAGACAAAGTGAAACTTGGAGTTTCATGGATCTGTCAGCAATTAAGGAACAAAATGAATGAAGGTCTATATAAACTTTGGAATGTCCTACTAAAAAGAGAAACAAGCTCCTCACTCTAGAGCAGGAGGCCAAGTCCAATGCCATGTCCAGAGTGGTTACAATGGATGCCAAAGACAAAGCTGCCCAGGAAAGAGATGGCACCCTAAGGCTCCATACTCTTCAAGAAAAGCTGCACTTGGATAAGACATATCTTGGAGAAATCATCTGGCACAGGTTCCAGAAGTAGCCTAGGCTTTGGTCCCCATGAAAAGATACAACAGGAAACAATTTTTGCAATGCCCTGTGAGGAATGTTTTATCAGACTGAGACTCAAGCCAGTTGAAATCATCTTTAGAGAAAAGAACATTTTCTTCAGGAAAAGTTTTCCTGTCTTTCTGGAGTCCAGAAGTCTTATCCAGGATGTCTGAACTCTTTACATGCCATTTCATTTTTCTTGTATAACAGTGGTGAAAAGTAATAATGCACAGAAACCCTACTTCAGTGAAGGTGGAGACTAGAAGACAGTCCGCACACGTGCGCCTCAGCAGACAGCATGTGTGCATCTAAAAGGGGAACTGATGCTACTTCCCTGCCTCAGAAGAAAGGAGGGGACATCATCCCCCAGCAGACCCCCAAAGGCTCCATAGGGAATGCTGGCCCCAGGTCGGGAGAGGGCACGCAGGTCTGCATTTTCCAAACCGTCTTCTGGTTGTTGATGCTGCATAAAACTATTTTGTTGGTGGAGTAACTAATTCCCTTTTGTCTGAGGTCAAAACAGTCTACATACAAATGTAAATGTATGTGAAGTGGCTCCTAAAGAAATTTTCTTTTCAATCAAGTGACTACTTACTCATCAGTTATTCAACTGTTTAAACCCATAGGTTCAGAATGAATACCAAAAACAAAAATTCAAATAATGCCTGCGCGTGCTCACTCTTGGAGCATGACCGGGAATGAACTCTCCATTCCGAGAACTGGCCAAGTGAAAGGAAAGGACTAAGCGTGTGTTTGTCTTTCCTGCTCTAACGTACCCTGAGTAACCCATGAAGCAGCTGAGGTAGCTTCTCTCTAAGGAATTACTCGGGACAGCAAGTGAAGAAAGAGCGGGAAGCTGGAATGAACCCACTGAAGCTTGAGCATCAACAGAGAAGACAGTACTTGCCTCCCCTGGAAGCACCTCCCTGCGCTGTGACCGTCTGACAAAAGCAATGGCACTTGAATCTAGGTCCAAAGAACAATTTTCAGGACGCAGAGGGGAGAGGGCAGGGGAACCACATGCCTGGGCTGCGGTCGCTAAATCCTGACCACAGAAATCCACGGGGCAACTACGGGAGTTTCTTCGACAAACAAAATGCAAATAACAGCAGCATTTCCATAATATCTCCCTCCGAACATCCCACTTCTTTCTTAGGCGAGACACCTTGAAAAGCTGTCTGCCTCCTGGTCCTCTACTTGATTCTCTTTTTAAGGTGCAGGCAGACATGAAGGCAGGCAGGGAGAGGAGGAAGCAGCATCGACGGATTCACTTTGTTCGGGAGCTTGTGCTGGCTGCTCCTGCAGGCTCAGGACGTGAACCCTGGGCCCTGGGGGGCCTGCGGGCTGCTAACCCACCAGGCGCCAGGGCGCACCCACCTCACTGCCCATTCTCCTTTCAAACCAGCCCATCTGACCTGTGTCCCCATGACCTACCTGTAGCCACACTTGTCCAGCTTACCTACAATTTCCATTTGCCTTATTTGCTGGTCCGCTTTGTCCTTATCTCATGGACCCGCATTACACACAGATGAGGAATCCCTGTCCCGCTCAAACTCCTCTTTCACTGGCTTCCAGGCTCCTGCTCAGATTTTTCTGCCATCGCCTTTTGGCAGCTTTCTTAGCCTCCTCTGCTGGCTGCGCCTCTTTGCTCATTTATGCCCGGGGACCATCCTCAGTGCTAGCTTTTCCACCTACCTCCTTCCTGGACCCCATGCAGACACGTGTCTCCCCTACCTCTACCCCCACTCTGCTACCTACTTAAAAACCAGCTCCACAGAAAAATCATTATATACAAAAACCCCATTCCAGTTAAGGCGTAGATTCAGTGACTTTTGACTATTATAAAAAAAAAATAAAAAGAAATACGCCACCACAATCTTGCAGCCCAACCTCAGCCCTGGCCTCCAGGCAACGACTGGAGCTATTAACTAGCTCATTTTCCCCCAAATGGATATTCAGTTGCTTCAGCCTCATTTGTTTTCAGAGAATGGCCCACTTGATTCCTTAGCATCATTGCTGACAATCTTTATCCAGATCTATTTCTTTCTTTTCTTTTTTAAAAATTTTATTTTTATTTAGTTGTTCATACTGGTTGTTGGTCCCCGGACCCAGGGGGATGTGGCCTCTCTCCTTCGGAGGCAACTGACCTAACTACTGCTACACCAGGGTGTGCCTTTTTTTTTTTTTTTAAGAATTATTTATTTAGCGGAAGAAAGCAGGCAGGAATGAAGGCAGGCAGGCAGAGAGGGAAGAAAAACATTTATCCAACCATTTAGTTGTTCACGTTGCTTGTGTTCCCCATGCTCTCTCCTCGCCATCCACCTCCCCCCAAGCTTCACGTGGACTCTGCCATCCGCCGCCTCCACCAGGTGCGCCTCCAAACCTGTTTCTGAACTCCAATCTGTTCTATTGATCTATGCGTCTTTTTTGTTTAAGAGTGGAAGAAAGGGAGAAGAGGAAGAAAGCATTTTTTTAAAGAAGGAAGAATACAAAAATGTGTTTAATTTGGTTATCCCACCCCATCCCAGGTCTCCAACCGGGGTCTCTGGGTTTTGCATGATCCACATCTCAGCTGCCGGCTTGGCACCTGCGCCACCAGGGTGCACCATGTCTCTATTCTTTTTAAATTGCTTCGGCTTTTAAGACAGTCAACTTTTAATATGGGAAAATATAACATAAAATGTATGATTCTAACTACCGTTAAGTGTACAGTTCAGTAGTGTTAGGTAGATCATGGTGAGATTCATCCTCAGAACCTCTCCATCCTGAAAATCTGAAACTCTTTACATATTACACAGCAACTCCTCCTTCCCCCTTCCCACAGGCCCTGGTAACCATCATTCTTCTTTGTGTCTATGAACTTGGTACTTTAGGTACTTCATATAAGTGTATTTATCTTTATTTGTGACTGGCTTTTTTCACTTGGCATAATGCCATCCAGATTCACGCATGTTGTGAAATACAACAGAAATTTTTTTCCTTTTTAGGGCTGAATAATATTCAGTTGTATGTACAATCTGTCCATCTATCCATCCATTTGTGAACACGATGCTGGCTTCTAGCTCTTGGATATTGTGAATTATGTGGCAATGGACATGGGTATGCAACTATCTTATTGAGACCCTGCTTCCAATTCTTTGTGGATATATATCTCCGAAAGGGTGATTGATGGAGCATATCGTAGTACTATTTGTAATTTTTTGAGGCACTGCCATACTGGTTTCTATAAGTTACATCATTTTATAATTCTACCAATACTGCGTCTGTGTTTGCTCTTGCTGCCCATGTTTCAGTGTCATCTCCAAGAAATCACTGTCAAGTTCAATGCCATAAAGCTTTTAGCCAAATTTTCTTCTAGAAATTTTCTAGTTTTAGGTCTTATGTTTAAGTCTTTCATCCACTTTGAATTAATTTTTGTATATGGTGTAAGATAAGGACCCAATTTCAATCTTTGGTTTGTGGCATATCAATCTGGTAGCAGAGAACTCTACGCTTATGGCTCTCAAATTTATGCTTTTAACTCCCATTTGCCCTGAGTTCAAGACTTTCACAGTCAATTTGTATTTGGACATCAACATTTGGGTATCTAATGCATGTATTAAACCTACCAAACTTAAAAGAATTCTTGATTTGTCACCCCAACCCTACTACTCCCCGAGCCTTCCCATCTCAATAAATAATGCCATCGTTCACTCAGTTACTTTTGCTCTTTAAATTCCTTCACCCCAGTTTCTACTTCATCTGGCCATTTTTTTCTGCATTCACTCGAAAGTATATGTCAAATTAGTTCACTTCTTAGTGTCTCCACTGCTACCATCTTAGTCTAAGGATTGACAAACATTTTCTAGAAAGGTCCAGAGAGTAAACATTTTCGATAGTAGAGTCCAAAGCAAAATGCAGGCTAGTGCATGACTAATATATGACAAGAGAATAACCTTTGAAAACTTTCCAAATATAAAACTAAGCACTTTTTTGTAATATTGACTTACTAATAAGGAGAATGGAATTTTTTTTTTTAAATATGTATCTGCTCATGCTGATCTATAATGAGATTTTATGTATCTCATGTTTGAAAATGTCTTTTTCCACAGACAGGTACTGCCAAATACTGACATCAATCCACAGGCATATGCTATTACTAAAGCATATTCATTGCTTGGAAGGCATTTACAGAATTTTGGTAAGAGTCTTCTCTTGATATTTGTCTTTAGCCTAACATTATATTGCAGTTTAATTACTTCCAATTGAAGTTTATGTAGAAGATCCTCAATTATGCAGTTAAATGGATTTGAAAGTATGGAAATTGACTTTGCTCTTGCAATGAAAAATGCTGCCAAAACTGTAGTTTGCGTCTTGATTCGCTCTTTTGATAGCCTGGAAAGGATAAAAAGCAGCCTGACAATACTGGTGACGCATGCGTCAGCTGCTGTCAGTGACTTTATTGCAGTATACATTTTGCATTAAGTGGTTCTTTGGTAACTGCAGGTTGAGTTCATTAAGAAGCATGACCAAGGCGTGCCCCAGTGGAGCTGGGGACACCCACAGACTCTGGCAAAGTTGTCCACATACATCCCAAGGACTGGGGTTCATGTCCAGGGATGGTGTCGGGGGCGGGGGGTAAACAGCCAGTGTGAACAATTAAATAAAATAAATAAAGTGTTTCAATCTCCTCTCTCTTCCTGCCTGCCTACCTACTCACCTACATTCCTGCTGGCACCTTTCCTTTAAAAAAGGAAAAACAAAACAAAACATGACCCTGTCTGCAGCATAAGCTAATTTCCAAAGCAATTCAATATTCAATAATAGTGGCTGAGGGCAGCTCTGGTTCCAAAAAATGTCAGTCTTAATCCTGAGCTTAAAAAAAAAAATCACAATGAACTAGCACTGCTAGGCAAGTGAACCACTGTGTGACAGGGAAAGTCAAAGCATTAAGCTTCTACTTACAATAAAGAGTTCAAAAGCTGCCATGGACAGAGAAAAATGAATATGGCTATGCTCCAGTCAAACTGTATTTAGGGACACTGAAATTTGAATCTCATATACTTTCGCTGTGTCATGAAGCATTATTTTTAATTTTTTTCAACCACCTGAATATGCAGTAACCATTCAACTTGTAAGTCACACAAAGCAGCAGCAGCTAGATCTGGCCAAGTCCCAGTCTGGGGCATGAGCCCCTCTCATCTGGATGACAACATGGTGGTTCAGACCATCTCCCAGTCTCCACCGCTTCCTTGGGGTGCACCCTCCTCACAGCAGTGACTAACTCACATCATTCTCCAATGAAAAATCCTTCAAAATTTCCAAAAAGGAACTGAATAAAACCCAAACTTCTCCAGTCTACAAAGACTGTCCCTGCCTATCTTTTCACACACCCCTAACTACACACAAGACACTGGCCTTTCTTCTGACCTCCACATAAACCTCCACATAAAGACCCTGTCTCAGGGTCTTCGCAACTGCCCTTCCTTTCATTTGGGACTTTTCCCTCCCAGATTCTTATATGGCCGCTCCTCCTCCTCATAGGTCTCAACTCAACGTTAGTCCTTCAGAGATGACTTCCCAACCATCCCTGCTAAAGCTTCCTCTTATCATTTTCTATTCATTATCCTGCTTTATAGTCTTCACGGACCATCTTAATTCTAAAATGACCCTCGTTCGTGTGTTTACATGTTTAGCATCTACGTCCCCCCGCTGTAATGTAAGTCTTGGTCTCTGATGTGTCTTCAGAGCCTAGAACAGTGCTGTATCTCATGTGGCATTGCCTTCACTATAAGAGATGTTTCAAACATACAATACTTTGTTTTCCCTACCCTACAAGGTTCAGACTGATTCCCAGGGAAACAGAAGTAATTCTGCAATATGTGAAATGAGAATAGGTTTAAAAACTTAGATTTTCAGATTAAAACAACTAAATTTTATCAACAACTATGTAAACCAGATATAAGTGTCGGTAAGTTATGCTTCATTTTGTATTCAACTTAAAGCAGGTCACACGCTAACTTTGCCCACACATACTACTACAAACTGCATACTTATATTAAAGGAAAAAAGGAGGGAGGGAGGGAGAGACAAAGGTGGGGGGTGGGGGGTGCCCAAACCTGATACAGCTCACTAGTAAGGACTGATGTAACAGAAAATATGGAAAGAACATTTCATTCGAAATTAGAATTTACCTCTGCACAGGAAACAGGAATAAGCACTTTTCCCACAGTCTAGAATTAAGATAATATGATTTTACAATCCACAAAGAGAAAAGTATTCAATGGCTACCATGAGTCTGAGGCAAGTCAAACAAAATACGAACTGATCACTTGATAAACTAAGAGCAAAAGGGTAAGATTAAGTACTTTCATTTCCACCAAATACATTCTACTCTAATTACACTATTTTCTCTAAATAGGTTAGCCTTTTTCCTAATCTAAATGGCACTGGGGAGCAAGATAAAAATTTCCTTTTCTTATTCTGATAGTCTACCCCAGCAGTTAGAAATGTACTTCTTTTTTTCCTTCACAGAGTATTTAAGAAGTCTTTGTTTTAAAAAATGGATTTAAACATTCATTAGAATCAAACTGAAAACAAACTTAGCCAAGTTGGTCACTCACAAAAAAGCAAATGCATTCACAAAATAATCCACATTTCCAAAATTATCTTCCTGGGATAATAAAATCAGAGGCACTTTCACTTTTAAAAGTAATCTCACAGAACAGTGAGAAGAAGAAATCATAATAGTTTTCTTTTTCCCTCACTGATTTCCAACTTGATAATATATTTTAAAGGCCATTACGATGGGATTTGTCTTATCTGAAATATGATTTTCTAGTTTAACAGATAAGAGAGGAGAAAAAAGTATGCAAAAGTATGTGCATGTAATTGGGGGGGGGGGCCCGCGGGGCTTGGGAGGGGGAGTTCCAGAAAGATATTTTCACATTGTAGTACTAATTTTAAAAGCAACTCCAAATCATAAATACATACCACTGGAGACAAGGAAACAGCTAAGCCTCCCAAACTGCATTACAAAGGCAGGTAGGCTTGCATCAAAATTAATATTTCAAATTATAGTTGTAAATACATGCCAGCTGTAAAATTGTGATTACATTTTTTTGAAGCCTAGCCTAGTGAAAGGAGTTATTTCTGTTCCACTGGTGGGCTTGTTTCTAAGACGTATAACTGTAATTGATGTTTTCAGGAATGTGAAAAGGAGATGGTTAATAATTACTCTTTCATTTCCTACTTCTTTAGGAAAAAAAACCCAAAACCTAACCTCTACTTATTCTAAGTTATATATTTATATATCCTATACATCCTAAATAGATGGTTTCAAGTTCACTTGATGCCTTAGAGTAATCACATACATATAGTACAAAATAACTGCTAATTACTTCTTATGGGGTGGGGGTGGGGAGAAACAGCTAAAACATGTAAAACATTTGTGAGTTCAAACATCGGATGATGAATTCATCTTATGATGAAAAAACCTGCTATTTTTGTACTGACAAATTATAAACAAAAATATAGTCCAGTTCATCTATTTTCTAATTGAAATATGTACTTTAACATCTATTTATTCGAATTAAAACTAGTTTGTTCTCGGAAGTTGTGGGAGTTACTGTAATCTATAAAACTGAACAAAGAAAATATTTTAACTTCTCAAGAGTATATGAAAATTCATTTCTTCAACAACAGAAAATTAAGGTTAAAACTGAAAAACCTATTCCAATTTTATGTGGACAAGCTTTTGCAAATATAATTCTATAATCTGCAAATATAGGAACAATCTCTTCTAGCACTTTCCTGTGCCTGTTCGATATTCTGTACTACATAGGCCCACTGGGCATTTCAAGCTATATGATCTATTTAGCACTGCAATTAATTCACAAATAATCCATTTAATCTGGTATTCTGTAGTAAATAACATGAGACTCATGTGACACTACTCCAAATTTGTCGGCTTTAACACAGAAAATTAGTTCCACTTAGCTGGATTCCAATGACCTATTCAATGAAGAACGCAATGGTGCTGCAGTCCGCTTTGAACTGTTATTTATGATAAGTTTATCTTCTCTTGAAAATATTTAGGCAAGAATACGAGAAAGAAAAAGAAAAAAAAAAGTCTTCAAAGGTATACCATGAATAGCTCACAACACACAAATGCAGAAATTGTGAGACCTTAGCTGGATCTCGAGAATTGTTCAGAAGTCTTTAGCTACTCCTCACGCCTGCAGACCACCGGCTGTGAGCAGGTGGACAGCAGAAATCAGGCGGCATAAAGAAACAGGCCAATGGCAGTGAATCGGCCACTGCTTGCAAATGTTCAAATAATGTTGACTACGCAAAACAGATAACTAGTATGTAAAATGCTAACAAGAAACAACGTATTAAATTCCAGCAGACAAATTACATGTAAGAAATGGAACCCCATTTGAGTGCTCAGAGGAAAATCGAAGCACCTTTCTAATTTAAAAAAAAAAAAAAAAAGACTTCACAGGAATATAGTTATAATAAAAAAAAAAAAGTCCTATTCATTCAGCATGTCCACAGAACCAAGGTGCTCGCGCAGATGAAGAAAAGAGTGAGCTCCACACGCACAGACACAGCCCATCTTTCGTTTTGTTTCCACACTTTAATTATCCACCTCAGACAGGAAATCCTTTCACTTTTTAAAAATAGTTCTAATTTTTGTTCAGCTTCTAAATTAAAATGTAAAAAGCTTTTCATCATCTGTTTTAAAATGGATTCCATTCCTAGTTTTAAATGATAAAAAACAAAACTGGCTGATACATGGGGAAGAACTTAAAAATCAAATTATGCCTTTTCTTCTCTAAAAACACTCTGATTTACAAAAAGGTTTGTCTTTAAGCTATGTAACCTAGTAACCACTAGCCACGGATGGGAACATGAAATATGACCAGTGTGATTGAGAAATCCCGCTCAATTTTCAATTATTTCTAATTTTAGTAAATGTTCAATTATATTTATTTAGATTAATTTTAATCTAAATACAGAAGCATTGTAAGTTATTTTTCTGTTAAAAACTTCATTGTTCAGTAGGCCTACATGCTGCTGCGATCATTCTATTGCATAAGATTTTATTACTGTATTATCCACAGGTCAGGGATCACTATTATTTCTGGTGTGATAGTAATGATTTCTAAAATTTTGCTTCATGTTGAAATGTTAACATTTGAGATATACGGGGAAAATAAAGTGAGTTAGCAACATTAATTTCCCTTGCTCTTGCTTTCTTAAAGTGGCTACTAAGAAACTCTAAATCCCATTTATGGTTATTTTAGATTTCTGTTGGACAATGCTGTTTCATTTCACAACTTCTTAAATGAATAATTTGTAAATCAGACTCTCTCTTTCCACTAAAGAAACAAGAGATGATTTTTTAGGTTCTCATATTACACCATCAAGATATACAAAATAACCACCATTTCCGAAGGGCTCTACACTTACCATGAAAACAGAAGGAGAATATTGGTTTATATCCAACACAAAAAAACAAACAACTGTGAAATTCTACCAATTCCTTTTTTTTTGTTTGTTTGACTAATATATCTGAGGAAATCTTAGTTTAATTATTAGATGAAGAAATAGATTTAAAGCACATAAAAAATCAAAAGAGAATCTTTAAGTATATTCAAGAGTTTTCAATACCAGGCTAAGAGAAAGCTCCAAACATGCTTTCACAAACCTCTGACAAGGAAATCAGGAATAGGACGAGGTAGACTTTTTAAATACCTATCAAAGAGGCGGTACTGTTGGTCTTAAAGGGCTCAGGTGCTACCTGGGACAAACGAAGGCAAACAGAAGAGACATTTACTTGACTGGGAAGAATAGTGTGTGGCAAACAGAACAACTCGGTGGGTAGCTCTTGCGAGCCCTCTTGTTTCTCTTTGCGCTCAATAAACTACAGAGATTCTACGTCTGCAGAGATCAACTGGTCCTGATATCTAACACAGCACAGATTTTCCCAGGGTTGGAAAGGCGGGAATTAAAGAGAATGGATACGAGGGTTAAGCTAAGAAGGCTCTCTTAATATAAACATAGCAAAACTGACACAGACTTAGAGGAAATAAAATCTAACTCTCAAAAGGAAGGAATAGATAAGGAAAATTTACTTCTGAAATTACCAAGTGCAAGATGACGATGCATTCATTCACCCACTCACCCACCCATTCGTCTGGTTACTGAGTCTCCACATGTGCCAGGAACACAGCAAGATGGGGCGGGGGGTGGGGGGGATCCAAGGTCAACTAAAAGTGAAAGCAGGCAATTTAGTTCAATTAAATAAAGTCAGCAGTAACCTGCACAATTCATTACCCAAGTGATGGCACATGCCAAAATATCATCTATTTTTAAATTGGGGTCACACCCTTGTAACTCAGGTGACTGAGATGCAGGTATGCAGACCCCAGAAAGCTCGAGGACCTAGATTCTTAACCCAGTGTCAGGGTAAAAGACCAAAATAGATACAGTTCATTTTTCTCTCCCATTATTGTATCTTCCTCTCTTTAAAACAAGAAAGAAAGAGACTGATGGATAATATTAAGCTCATGAAAACCAGAGACGTGAGCAATGTGATCTGCATAGATGTGATTGGATGAGTAGGGAGTTAATTCCTAAAGCAGAGGTAGGCTTCCTCCCAAAGTACTGCATCAGCTAAGCAGACAGAGATGTCAATGCGACTTTTCACGCAGTCACAGGAATTAGCAAAACTGAATAGATTCTCAGCACACACATCTCTGAGTAAGATGCTACTAGGGCACCAAACAGGACAGGCTAAGAAAGTGAAAGTGGCAATTACTCACTTCCCATCTCAAGAGAACAGGAAAGAAGTAAAAACGAATTACAGGCGGTTGACGGCTGAAAGCAGACTCTGAGGTGAACACTGTAAGCTGAACGAAAGGACTACCTGAGAAGCACTTGGTATTCCATGTGTCGCCTACATTTTGAGGAACACTTAGGGAAGATCGGCACTCCTTTTGGTGACAAAGCAAAAAAGCAAGAATTAGAACAACTACGGCCGAGATTTGGAGCCTACAGAAAAGAACAATGAGAGGTCCTCTGGAGAGACGCTGTCCGATGGGAACATCTGATGGGAATCAAGAGGCTGGAGGCAAAAGAAAAGACAGAGGAGCCATTAGGGGTTCTGCAGGGGAGGAATTCCTCCAGATCCACAAACGTGTCCCGAAAGACAGCAGCCAGCTATGGGACACCTGTCATGCCCCAAAGAATGAATGCGTCTACCTAGCTAGCAGTTCTTGCTGCCGTGCACTTCTCTCATCTGTAGGCCACACCACCAACCTGGGGAGGCCAGGGAGCGGGTAAGACGTGGGGGAAGGTATGAACAAGGAAGTACCGCTTCTTTCGCCGACACACTTCTCAGTCTGAGGTGGAGCTGAGTTCAGGAGGAGAGCTTTTATGAGTTTTGACAAGACGATAAAACAGACTTTTACACACGCCCTCTCCCACGCAGAACCCTGCCGGCTCACGGTCTGGTGACAGTGGCACAGACTGAGAACTGCATGTGATTTCATGCAGCTGAGGAAAGCGTAATGAGAGATTGGGTTTGAAAGAACAGAAGGACTCTACATGAACCCAGAGTTCTACAGGCACTGGAAAAGCGCCACAGGAACAGGAAGTGACCAGCGGAAACAGGCCAAGACGGGCAGTCCCGGAAGCACTCAGAACGCTTTCTCAGTAACTCTGAATAAATGCTGCTCCACAGTGAGGTGTCGCTTCACCTCACTCCGGACAGCTTTTATAAAAACCACAGCAACCAGAAAATGACAAGTGTCGATGGAATGTGGAGATACTGGAATTCTTATGCATTGCTGGTAAGAAGGTAAGATGGTGCCCCTACTGTAGAAAACCGAAGAGTCGTTCTTCAAACAAAACTACCACATGATGCAGGGAATTCACTTCCAGGTGTATACCACCCACAAGAACTGAAAGCAGATTATTTGTACACCCACGTACATGACATTATTCACAACAGCCAAAAGCTAGAAATAACCCAATATACATAAAAAAGAACATTATGACACAAGCCACATGGATAGGCCTTAAAGACATGGTGCTTAGTGAAATGAGTCACATAATGATAAATACTGTGAGACATCTAGAGCTGTCAGATTCAGGGAGACAAAAAGCAGGACGGGGGATGCCACGGGCTGTAGGATTTACTGTTGAATGGGAACAGAGCTTACTTTGGGATAATGAAAATTTTCTAGCAAAGAATAGTGGTGAAGGGCGCACAAGTTGAAGTCACTTAACTTCACACCTAAAAATGGTTAAGAAAGTTTTCAAAATGTATTTTTTTTAGCATTTCATTTTATAAATTAAAATAAACTCACATGTGTAGGTTTTCCCTATGTGTAGTTCCCCCATTTCTCAGACATATGTCAACACACCCTGCCCTTTACCCAATCAGCAAGAGTTCCTCACAGTCCAGTGGGCTCCACCACCACTTGCCCTGCCTACCCCATCCCATTCCCTATTGGTAACCTCAGTTCTGTTGCAAGCGTCCAAGGGTTGGTTTTGTTTCACCTGCTCCTTTGTTTTGTCTATTCACATTCCACCTAAGAGTAACATCATCTGGTATCTATCTTTCTTCTTTTGATTTATTTCACTTAGTATAATCCCCTCTAGATCCATCCATGTTGATTCAAATGACAGGATTTCATTTCTTCTAAAGGCTGTGCAGTATTCCACTGTATATTACACACATCTTTATTCATTCATCTGACACTGGGTACGTAGCTAGTTCCCAGTTCTTAGCTATTGTGAAAAGCACTACAATCAACATGGGGGTGCATATTTCTCTGTGAATTAGTGTTTTTGTATCTTTGGGGAAATACCCAGAGGAAGGATGGCAAAATGGTCTGGGTTTTCATCTTCAACTTTTTGAAGAATCTTCATTCTGTTTTTCAAAGGGGTTGCACCAATTTATACTCCCAAGAACAATGCAAAAGCACTATTTCTCTACATCCTCACCAACATTTGTTATCTCCAGACTTTTGGTTAACAGCCAGTCTCTCAGGTGTAAGGTAATATCTCATTGTTGTTGTGATTGACATTTCCCTGATAACCAGTGAGAAGGAACATCTTTTACTGCGCCTGTTGGTCAACTATACATCCTTTTTGGAAACACATCTTTCCAATTCCTCTTCCATCATCTTGACTGGATTGTCTTTTTCTGTTGCTGAGTTTTATGAGTTCTTTGTATATTTTGGATATTAAGCCCTGTCAGAAATATGGAATACTAATATCTTCTCTGAGTTAATAGACTGTCTTTTTGTTTTGGTGATAATTTCTTTCACTGTGAAGATGTTTTTTAGTTTGATGTAGTGCCAATTGTTTGGCTGCTGGACTGAGCCCCCAAAGACCTTACTAAGGCTGATGTCATGGAATGTCTTTCCCATGTTGTCTTCCAAGAATTTCCCGTTTTCTGGTCTAATGGCCAAGTCTCTAGTCCACTTTGAATTAATTTTTGTGAATATAGTTAGAAAGTGGTCTAGCTTCATCCTTTTGCATGTGGCTGTCCCATTATCCCAACACCATTTATTGAAGAGACTTTCTTTTCTCTAACACAGGCTTTTGGCTCCTTTGTAAGAGATTAACTGACACTATGCGAGTGGGTCAGTTTCTGGTGACTCAGTTCTGTTCCACCTATCTGTGCCTCTGTTATGATTGTAGTACCATACCATTTTGATCACTATCACTTTGTAGTATAGCTCAATGTCTGGCAATGCAATCCCTCTGGATTTGTTCTTTTTTCTCATAAGTGCTTTGGTTATTCAGGGTCTTTTGCTGTTCCACACAAATTTTGAGAACTTTTTTGTTCTATTTCCTGGAAATAAACCCAAAGAATTTTAATGGGGAATGCATTAAATCTGCATATTGCTTTAGGTGAGATGACCATTTTAACAATGCTGATTGTTCCCACCCATGCGTAGGGAATGTCTTTCCATCTCTCTGCATCCTCATCTATTTCTTTTAAGAAGTACTTTGCAGTTTTCATTGTACAGGTCTTTCACCTCCTTTGTTAAGTATATTCCCAGATATTTGATTATTTTTACTTCTATTTTAAATAGTGTGGTTTTTGTGATTTCGTTTTCTTGTAGCATGTTGTTTGTGTATAAAAATGCAACCAATTTCTGTGCACTGATTTTGCAGCCTGCCACTTTACTGTATTCACTGATTAATTCCAGTGGGGTTTTTTTTTTTTTTTTGACAGTTTTTAGGCTTTTCAATACGTATAATCATGTACCTGCAAATAATAATCGCTTTACTTCCTCCTTTCAAACTGAGATTCTTTTCATTCCTTTTTCTTGCCTAATTGCTCTGGCTAAGACTTTCTATATGATGTTAAGCAGCAGTGGTGAGAGTAGACAACTTTACTGCCTTATTCCTGACCTTAGAAATACTTTCAATTTTTTGCCATTGACTATGATGTTGGTTGTGGGTTTATCACATGTGGTCTTTACATGTTGAGGCAAGTACCTTCTATCCCCATTTTATGCAGGGTTTCTAACATACATGGGTATTGTATATTGTCAAAAGCTTTCTCTAAATCTATTGATATGATAATGTGGTTTTTATCCTTGTTCTATTGAAGTGGTATATGACATTAATAGATTTGCATATGTTGAACCATCCTTGCATCCTTGGGATAAATCCCACTTGGTCATGATGGATGATCCTTCTGATACATTGCTGAATTCAGTTTGATAATATTTTGAGAATTTTTGCATCTGTGTTCATTAGAAATATGGTCTAGAGGTTTGTTCCATCACCACCACCACCCTGCCCCCAGCCCAAAGGCAAGGTGCAGGCAAGGACGAAGGTGAGCAGGCAGGCAGGAAGAGAGAAGAAAGAAGCATCTATTTACTTAGTTGTTCATCATGGTTGTTTCCCCCAGGTCCAGGTCATGAACCTGGGTGCTTGGGATGTATGTGGACTGCACCAGCCAGAGGCTGCAGACTTAATCCCTAAACTACTAGGGTGCACTAAAATGGCAAATTCTATATAATGTATATTTTACTATAATTTATAAATCCTGTGAAGTTTACAAAATAGTACTGAAGAAAGAAGAAAGAAAATTCTAACAGAAGAATAGTAGATTTAATTCCAGATTGGCGGAGAACTCTAAATGCCTGTTTTTTTCTAATTTCGGAAACTGGTAGGCAATTGCTTGCTTGAACTGTAAAAGCATGGAATGTGGGGTTTACTCCCAAAAACTTCTTTTAAGGAGATAACCATCTAACAATGCCAGAGAAGGTTGATTAAAAACCCATTCTAAAAACAAAATGAAGTCGTTAAAGCAGGAACCAGTGTTTGCTGAAAATGGGATTCTGTGGTCCTCATAGTCTGTCTTATATGCATGGAACACTCAACAAACCGTGTCAAGTTATCAACTTCTCTCAGACAGAACCCCTTCTTTTTCTGCACACTTTTTCAGCACCCAAGATTACAATCCATCACCTTATGAGTGAAGTACGGTTATTTTCTAAATGAACTGCTTCCCACTTCCCCTTTTATTCCCTTAGATCTTCCTCTATTATGAAGACACATTAAGCTTCCGCAACAACTTTTTTATTGCTACCCCAGGCTCTGAGTCTCAAGCCCAGGTCTGAAGGCTTTGCATGAGCTGCACGTCAGTCGCCTAAGTCCTAGGAGTGTGGCCCCAACAGTATTTTGATGGACATTCTTTCCTCTGCAACAACATTTCAATGCTATCTCTGCTGATGATTTTAAAGCAGACTCTAACCCTCCATTCATAACGTGGCTCTTTTAGTGAACTTTCCCATTCTTAGCTCATACTCCTTACCTCTAGCAAATCACCAATATGCTTTTCCAAGCTGTATCTCACATACCATCTGATACTCTTGCCTTTAATATACATATGGCAAAGGTGTGTACACAAATTTACTTTCTGTTATTTTTTAATTCTCCTTTACTTTTTAAGTGGCTATGGATGCCCTAGAGATATGTGAAAAATGAAAGGAAGTGACATGCAGAGAGCTCATGAAAGCAAATATAATGGCCAGAGTTTCTTATTAAAGGGAAAATCACCGTTTTTGTTTCTAATTAATTGCGAACCACTTCATATAAACAATAGGCTTTCTAAAGGCTTCTGGATTTGGAGAGGGCCAGGGTTAGCTAGTAATCGGGAAACAAACATGACTATGCTGGCTGGCACAACTAGTTATCCATATTTCGAAAAAAGAAATCAGATCGGAACTCACACCATACACGAAGTTCAGTCCCAAGGGGACTAAGGGTTTAAATATGAAAAACACAACTTACAAGGTTTAAAAGAGAACATAGGTAAGTATTTTGATGAGCTCAGAAGAGGAAGAGCAGTGCTTAAACAAATACAAAGCAGATAAACTGTGAGGAAAAGATAGAAAATGCTAATGTTAAACCCCTGATTTAAAACTTCACTTACGTCACTTTAAAAGGTAAAAATACAAGCAATGGGGAGAGGTTATTTACAGTCACAAAATACAAATAACTTCATGAAGCAAGTATTAAAAGGGGAAACAACCTAATTTCAAAAGTGGGCAAAAGCCAGGAACAGGCAATTGGAAGAAAACAGAATTGTCAATAAACATATTTTCAAACGTTCATTGTCACCACTAATCATGGAAATATACATTGAAACCACAAAAACAAACACACAAACAAAAAGCATTTAAAGCAGGAAACGTTTCAGCCGTCTGAGCACCCCGGGTGCATTAAGATATGAAGCAAGACTTTTAGGGCACAGATTCCTGGGTTCAAATCCTGGCTCTTCCCTTCCCCAGCAGAATGCTTGCAGCAAGCGATTTGGCTTCCACAAGTTTCAGCTTCTCCAACTGCCAAATGAGAGAAAATGCCAGCACATAGTTGGCTGTGAGGACTAAATGATACGAAGAAGAATTAGCGCTTGTCATGGCGATGTGTATGATGAAATCAGCTAATAACTCGTATCGTTCATAGCCTCCTCCCTGTTGGCAGGCATGAAACTGCTGCAGCCACAGAGAGAAAACCACTTGGCAAGACTGTGTGGGGCTGAGTGCCTGGTCCCTACAACTCAGCCATTCTACTGCCATCCTTGCAGAAACTCTTACTCCAAGAGGAAACACATGGCAGAAGAATGCTCATAGAAGCCTTAAACATGACAACACAACTACTTATGGGAGGAAGAAGAAATAAATGCAGGTACATCAATATGATTTAGGGGCATCTGGCGTGGTAACAAGTAAGTTAAAGCTTCAAGCATCTCACAAACATGATGCTGGAGGGAAAAGCAACTCTAGAAGCAGATTATGGTGCGCTTACACAAAGTTCAAAATCACCAACAGCTAAGCCATCTACTGTTCACAGTTTGACTGGATATAATGCAAATACCATAAAGAAAAGGGCGTGACCAGTTTACCTCTGGGGCAGAACGAGGAGGATTTAACAAAGAGGGAGCAGAGAGGAAAGTCAATCGCCTTGGGGACATCTCCTTTTTTAATCTGGACACCAAGTAAGCAGGTTCACTGTGTTGTTTTCTGACTTTTATAAGGGATGTATCACTTCTGTCTATATAATATTTCATAATAAAACATTCTAATGTAAATAAAAAAATCCAGGGCAAAAAGAGCAATAGTTATTACTGCAAAACCACTTGAGAAATATCTATAGTGATATTCATCCCGTGATTGTCTCTGAATTACCACAAACATGTGCAAAAGAAATATGAACACACTGTAGTGTTTTCGCTGGTATTTCTCGCAGGCGTTGCGCTGAAACTCTTGGGCAGTGCAGCCCAGAAGTCAGCACAGAAAACAGGCATTAGGAACACATCTTAAGGATGTGCCCGGGTTCAAGAGAAGGTAGAAGAATACGGGGAGGTCACTGGGTTTGTCCCTCCTGTCATCACTTCAAATGCCTTTGTTGGGCAACATTCTTCATCTTCACAGATGCTAATATTTTTTCCTGGCAAAATGCTTTCTCACCTATTTCTCAAGAACTCTCCAATTTCTCTCTGTGCCTTCAATCTACTCTCCATAGTGCAACCAAAAATAAAAAAATAAAAAAATAATCCACCAGCGTTCTTTCTAAACTCCAATTCATCACTCATTTCCTTACTGACAAGTCTTAGTGGGTTCCCCACTGGCCTAGGAAGAGAGGAGGGTGCATAGCACACCATTGACAAGACATCTGCATATCTCGCTCTTGCTCATCCCTCCAAACGGATTCTCTGATTACAAAGGCTGCCAGCCATGGTTGTCAAACTGTGGCCCTCAGCCAGCGGCATCAACATCACCTGGGACTTAGAAACGCATGCTTCAGTGCACCTCTACGGACCACGTGACTACGGTGCAGGCTGTGTAAAGCCATCAACAGGAGTCTGAGATCCAGGGTGCAGAGGGTGGTGGGGAGAAAGGCACACCTAGCGAAGACCCACTGAATCAGAGCAAACTCTGGGCGGGTGCAGCAGTGAGTTTTGACAAGTCTTCGGGTTGATCCTGAAGCCCACTAAAGTGTGAGCGTTGCTGGCTGGAAGCCTGAACGCCAGGTAACTGATGTGAGAAGAACTCTGGGAAATCAGACCCGTGATAGACAGAGAGCGCCGTGGTGAGACGCACACAGCCAGGGCTCGCTGCCAGGGCTCATCTTCTGCTCAGCTCTCCCTCGTCGCGCAGTCACAGAGAAGTGACTTCGCTGGCGTCAGCACAGTATAACGTTTACAACAGATATCCTACAGCAAGACCGCAGGACATAAATGTGGGCTCTACCCATTATCAGCTGGGAGAGCTTGAGTAAGTCACTTCCTTCCTCCGAACCTCAGCGGCCTCATATACGAAAGGAAAAACAAAACAAAACAGTGCTGACTTCACAAAGTTAGTGTGAAGGGAAATGAGTTAATATTTGTATATAAGTTCATAATTAGTATATGAAAGAAAATAGGAGAGAAAAGATACACTGGGACAGGGTGTGCCCTTGTGGCTGAGGCGGCTGAGGCGGCTGAGGCGGCTGAGGTGTGGACCTTGTAAAACACAAGGACCCAAGTTTGCAAGCTGGGTCAGGTGTGGGGCAAAACCAAAATAAAACAAGTAAAGATGCTTCTTCCTCCTCTTTCCTTCCTTAAAAATATCTCACATACATACCATAAAACCAAAGTAAAGATAAAGGGCTCCTTACTGAGTTTAATGTTTCTTAGAACAAGAGAAAGAGTTGATCTGGCCTAGAGATTACTTTAGTCATCAAATATTTACTGGAGTTTTCTAGGATCATTGGTCCCACAGTCTCTACTACAGATACAGTGTCTGTGATTCTCTTGGTTTCTCCAGAGTTTGAAAAATCAATTTCCTGTGCAAAATCAAGTGACTGGAAGACAAGAATTATTTTCAGAAAAAAGAACGAACGATTTTTATTTGCATTCATAGCCACATGTTCAATGGCGCTTCGTTCTACTTTTCCTGCCACCCTCAACTTCAAGGCTGAGGTGAGCTGAAGGGGTCCAGGCAGAAGGGCTCTCGGGGGCTTTCTGCTTTAAAATGCAGGTCACCATCGGTAAAGAACATTCAGTCAACTCTGAATTTCAAAGCCTCTCCTCAGTGAGTTACCTGTATGGTCCTCTGCAGGCCATCAATGCTGACAGACAACAAGGGTGAAGCCAGGTTCCACGTGCTGGTCACATTTAGTTTCGACCCATCAACTTCCACCTGTTGTGACACCAAAAGAAGACTGTTAACCATGAAGACAGACAGAAAACTGATCTCAAGTTCATTTCTGCATACAAAGCAGCAGCCATTTTAAACAGATGGCTCCAAACAACCTGTCATGTTTACTGCTCCTGCCATGAAAGACAGGGGGCAACTAGAGTCTTCGGTGCCATCTCTGGGGAGAGGTGAAGGGCGTGGGCACAGCTGCCTCAGGGACGGAGGTTTCCAGTGATTTCCAGGAAGGAACAAACAGCCTTCCAGCGCTAAACCTATCTGGACATGCTACATTTACTGCAATTAGACAAGGAATGCATATGAATTCCAGTGACATTTTGCAACCCACGCAACGGGGCTTGCATATAATATCCTCTCCAAGGACCAAGAAAGAACTTTCTCTGTGTTCATTTGAATGAAGGACTATGCATTGTTGTCTTAATTACACAGCTTTAATTAGCCCCAAAATCCTTTAGTGTTGAATACTGAAAATCCATTTGAACTTTGCAAAGTTCTGTCATGTCTGTCAATCACAAATGACTAATTTCATCGAGCCGTCATTTGTAAGGATACACAAGCTAAATACACATAAATGGGGACAAAAATAAGATAAAAATATTAGCCTCCAAAAAACAATATGAGTAACTGAAGAACAATCCAAAGCTAACTTTAAATAGAAAATACTACTACTTTTGTATTCCCTTTCACTCACTGATTTCCTAACTTTAATGAGGCAAGAAAAACATGAAATCTACAGTAAATACCCTAGCAAAGAAATATTTAAGTCTGTTGAAGTTTCAAAATAAACCTGCAGCAGAGTCAAAAAACATGGTCCCTAACAATTCCTTCATTAACACTTCTCTTAAAAACACTCATTAAAGTAAGACATGCAGACTTACATTGTTTAGAACACAGGCATCACATATATGTACACGGGCAAGCACGTGCACCCAGGCACGCATGCACACACACGCACACACATGTAGTGTCTACAGCTCTCTCATACAGCGGTCATGAAGCCTAAAAATAAGGATATGCTCTTGGCTTTGTAATGAAGTATCAGTGGATGAGCACTGCATACTTGCTCGTGTCTCTGGGTCCGTGGCCCCCATGTACACAGCAGCAAAATTCAGTAACGGGGAAAAACACTGGCACTGGAATCACCCCGACATGGGTCTCACCTGACATCACTGTTTTACTAAGAGCTGTTTGCAAAGCTGGAGTAGTCAACCATTTTGAGCTTCAGCTTCCAAAATAAAATATAGTAAAAAAGACCCCGAAGGGTGCTATAAAGATGGAATAAGCTAACAGATGGAAGTTTCTACCAATATTTCTGTCACAATAGGTCCTAAATATTTTCTCCCTTCTCTTACTTCTGAAACACTTTACTATCCTTAAGCGAGTCAGGTCATCAGACTGATCTGATAAATGATTTGTCATTAAAACAGGACAGAATAAAGAGAAGCAGAAAAACTATAGTTTTGATTAAAGTGGCAATACTACATTTTAAATTTATCCTGTTTAGTCTCTCCATTCAAATTCAACATCTCCTTACGTAATGAAAAGCTGTCCACTGAATAGATGGGGTTTTACAAATAGGTACTAAAAATATAAGAGAAGGATATTTAATTTGAAGTGAGTTCTAAATCTAAAGGTTAATAAAACGCTCAATAAGCATATAAAAGCCTCATTTTATTTGTTTATAAAAGAAAGTCAGACTGAAAAGGAAGATTTTTGAATGATAATCATTTCAAATCTGTATTTGATATTAATTTCAAATCAACACGGCTGACAAATGAAGCCACAGCTGCCATCTTCAGGGCATCAGAGCAGATTCAGGTGTGTCCTGGTGGCAATTTGGCCCACCAGTCCCAGCAACAGCACAGCACAGGCGACACGCATCCCAAGGACCTGGGTTCGCATCCTGGGCTGCGGAGCACCACCAAGATGTATGACTAAATAAAAAAATAAAGTGCTTCTTCCTCTCCTCCCCTCCTGCCTGTTCCTTACCTACACCTGTCATAAAAAGAGAGAAATTCAGACAAGAACTCGATCCACTCGAATCATGTCAGAGGAACCCGTCTACAATCGGAAACAAACCAAACTAAACGTTTCAAACGTGTGCTATGTCCATCCGATGGGATTTTACTTGGAAATGAAATGGAGTGAACTCTGACACATGCCCCAACGTGCAGTCAGTCACAGGGGACCCCTAATCACACCATCCCACTTACATGAAATGTCCAGAAGAGCCGAATCCAGAGAGACAGAAAGCAGAGGAGTAGCTGCCTTGAGATGGGGGCGGGGTGGGGGTGGCTGGGGGCGCTGAGGGGGTCAGCTCTGGAGTATGGTATGAAGAAAATGTTCTAAAACGGATTCTAGTTATGGTCGTGCAACTCTGTGAAAACACTATCAGCCACTGAATTGCATGCTTTAAATGATTAAATTGCATAAGAAGTGAATTGTATTTCATTTCAATCAGCCATTAACAAAATACATCAGTAAATGAAAACAGGAGAAGATTTTATTTACGAAACTTTTTTGACCCCCAGCTTCAGGTCTTGAACCCGGGTGTGCAGGCTTTACATGAGCTGCACCTTGGCTGCCTATCAACCTGAGCCGCCAGGGGTATGCTCCTTTTTCAAAAATTAGAAGCAATACTGTTGTGAGAAATTAAAGACCTAAAAAGGAGAGCTACAGCAGCTTCTAAAATAGTATCATTTTATTCAATGCTGTTTCATTGTTGAGAAAAAAAAAAGGGATCCAAAATAGGAAAGAAATCTTTATGACTCTGACAGACAAAGATTTCTTAGGACACGAAAACAAACTTTATAAGAAAAAATAAATGACTGCGACTTCATCAAAAGTACAGCTTTCGAAAGACACTGTTAAGGAAATGTCAAGTCACAGAATGGAAAAAACACAGTTACAAAATACGTCTGATAAAGGACTTGAACCCCCCGCAAAACGTAAAGAACTCCTATACCTCAATAAGAAAACAACTGAAAAATTTTAATGAGCAAAAAATATGAATAGACATTTCACCAAAGAAGACTCACGACAAGCAGGTCATTGATTTGTCATCAAAAAAGGCCGATGAGGACTGAAGTGAAAGCACTACACGCACTAGGACAGCTGAAATGAGCAAGTGAAAACGACAGAGGTGGAGCGTCACCTCTAATACAAAATAAAAGCTAAGTTTAATCATGACACCACAGATCCCACACACCTGGTGGAACAGCCCCCTCAAACAGGCACAGTCCGTGTACATCCCGTCAGGGCACGGGGGTCAGGGGACAACCGACATGAAGAACTAAGTAAAAAATAAATAGAAATGCTTCTTCCCCCTTCCTGCCTGCCTGCTTCTGTTCACCTTCATTCCTGCCTGCGGCTTTCCTTAAAACACTAATAATAATAAACCATTTTTTAAAGCCCAGAGGCATGAAAAGATAAGTACACATAAAGTCACGTTACTCAATGTTCATTGAAGCTAGTTTATGACAGCAGCACATACAAGGCAAATTTCCAGATGAACCTCAAACTAGAAAAACTACCCCGAAGACCCCAAAACTGATAAATGGACATACGAATATGGTAAAACCATTGGACGGAAAAGTAATTAGCAACCAGCATCTCTAAATCATTATGCTAAGTGGAAAAGACAGACATACGAGAGTTCACGCTGTACAACTCCACTTGCTGCCATCCTGAGGATGGCAGGAAGCAGAGCAGTGGTTCCCGACACTGAGGGGAGCAGGAGGATGACTTGGATAGGAAGGGCATGAAAGAACTTATCGGGGTGATGGAAATGCTCTAAACTGTGATTCTTGGCAGTGATTACAAAAAAAAAGATACTCACACACACATATACACAATGTATTTGCCAAAACGTAAACCATGATTTAAAAGTAAATTTGAGATAAAGTACATCCTTAATAAATCTGACATTCAATAAAAGAGAAACAAAAATTAGCTGCTCAAAAACTGAAAACAGTATTTTCGACCAACTTTTCATTTATCTTCCATTCCTGATAAATTGATTTTGCTTCTACTTCCTTTGCTACTGAATGAGTAGATGTGATTTTTAATTTAACTTGGCAAGAAGGACAGAAGAGAAGTTCCTTGCAGAGAGAAACACAAAAATTATTAAAGGCCCTTTCAGGTCCCTGTGGCTAGAACAAAGGAGAAGACATAATGAGAAGGTGAAAAGTCAGCGATCAGAGTCCTCCCTGCTTTCCTTTCTGCTTGGACCTATGGAAACAGGTAGGGAAGCTGCCAGCAGACAGAGATGAGTACAAACATTCTAACAGGTACCTAAAAAATATCTGCGCCAGAGTCTACCTCTGAGACATATTCAAGAAGGGTCTCAAGCTTCTAGAAAAGTCCTGGAATTGGTTTCATGGCATTGCTAACACGCTGTGGGAGCAACAGCACAGCACTGATGGAGGAAAGAAGATGGACGGATCACCCAAGTACGTCGTGGTGGGGAGCCAGAATGGAGATGATAGAGATGGCCTGAGTCGGGCTGACCCCACGGGGTAGAAGGGATGTCATGCCTGTAGGCAAATAATGACCAGAATGACGGGTAACAGAAGGCTCCTCGCTGCCAAACAGGATGAATTATTATTTAACAGTCACTGCTAAGGTCTTTGCAGCAAAGCCTTGTCAGGACATTGGGTCTGAGTTCTCTTCCTCACCTCCACGTTTGTGAGGCTGGTCTGACCACACACCCAAGGCCCCTGCTGTGTACCCTGGTAGAAACTGGAGGAAGGTGAAACACCGAAAGACTATAGTAACTGAATGAGACTGCTTACACCCAAAGAGGCCAGGCCAGACTGCTTATTAACACGCCTTTCTCCCCTCTTACCCTCTACTAAGGGTGGTCTCATGAGAAAGATCATGTGTGACAATCAACAAAGAAACATTTCTTTGTACACCTGATAAGCAGTGAGCATAAATCTGCAGCTTAGCGATTGAACTGGGGGGTGGTGGGGGGGAAGGTAAAATAAACTAGGAAACAGAATTGCAAATTTTAAATGGGGGGTGGGAAACATTCTTAAAGTCATTACATGTCTTTTCAGGCCTCAAGCTGCCGACAAATTTCTCAAACAAGAAGTAATTCTGAATGACAGGTGCAATGATTCTTTGGAAGCTATCACTGGATGAGTGAAAAGGAAGTATCAGCAGAAGCCCACAGTCTAAGACCACAGAAGGTGGGGGCTGAGCTGAGGGATTCTTGTTCATAGACACATACTGTCTACACCTCATTCTTAAGCCCTGGGTTACCGCAGCAGCAGACGTGGTGTGAACGTGGCGTTTTATCATGGGGACACTGAGAGCCTGACTTAAAGAACCACCCAACCTTTTCAATGTCACAAACTAATGGGAAATGAAATCCGGGGCAAAGGACGTAACAAATTTGGTGAGAGAGCATCAGGGTGACAAGCTTGGCAAGAAGAGCTGCAGACTCCCCGAGCTGACACCCAGTCACCTATTTCAACAGGAGAAAATAACCAATACTGGATCTATTCGTGTCATTTGCAAAAAAAAAAGGTATTTTATAAATAGAAAAAAGGCAAATTAAGTAGCACAAAAAGCAGCACTCAAAGAAACACAGGAAGAGTTCAGATAAATAGTTCTCCAAAGAGTCAAAGACAACCATAGGAAACATGACCCCTCTTTTCAAAAGTGAACTCAAAGATAAAAACAAAGGTTCAAAGAAGAGATTACACTACAACAGAAGGAAATGAAAATCAAGCTGGTAGAACTCAGGGCAAAAAATGATGAGAAAAATAACATTGTAGAGATAAAAGTGACATTAAGAAGCACCAAAAATAGAGTAAATGTGACTAAAAAAAGACAAGGACTTGAATAAATCATAGAAAACAAAACATAAAAGATTAGTCATGTAAAAACAATTTAGAGAGAAAACAACAGCTATAAAAGGAGGGATAAATGGAATTAAAAAAAAACATAAAAATTTTCAAAAAGGCTTACAATGTAAAACAAATAGATGCAAATTCAAAGACATGACGGTGTAAACATTTCGAAATAAAACTTGAAGATTAAAAACAAAATAAGATAAAAATTGATGATGTCTAGGAAAATTTGAAAATAAAGAGTCATGTGGGTATTTAGGAAAAAATAAGAAACTACGCACATGCAAGGAAAAGGCTCAGGGCAGCCTCACTTCTCAAGAGCACCACTGATACAAAAGACCACAGAGCAATGTGGTCTAAATACCACAAAAAAGAAAAAATTGCCCCCAATTTTATACCCAACGAAGGTGTCCTTAAAGTGCAGCATATAAATGTATCTCAGAGCAGGCAAGAGCTTTGTGCCCCTCTCTGAAAGTGAATACTCCTGTGCATGCTGATAGGAAACCATCCCTGAGAAAATACAAAACGCTGTAGACTGCATGCTACAATTTGTTCAGATAAAATTCCTGTGTGTGTGTGTGTGTGTGTGTGTGTGTGTGTGTGTGTGCGCGCGCGCGCGCGCATGTGTTTGTAATGAGAAAATCTCTCTGGACAAATGTTATAGAGGTGCCGAGTGCCTGAAGGACAGAGAAGGAAGGGAAGATTATTCTCACCACCAATTCAGTTGTCTTGCATAAGTACTTTATATACTTCTTAAGTTTAGGTGCCAGTTTCCTCTCTTATTATAGCTCACAATCAACCCCGACTTTAGATCTTTCATTAGCAGCCACGCAACAAACCACAGCTGTTCCTTTAAAACTTCCTGCGGTTAACACAGCAGCGATCACTACAGTTTCTCTGATTGTGGAGTCTGATTTCATCTACGACATCCAGTTTTACAACGCAGTCCAGACAAGCACTCCTTCTCAACTCCTCCTCATCTGAAAATGAGGGACTGAGCAGCAAATGGTGATCTCTTCTAGGTCTAGGTCTAAGGCTTTACGTTTGCAAAGCCCTCTTGTTTAAACATGCAGACAAATCATTTCTGATGTGGCGAATCCCAATATTGGAGATTTTGTTTTGCTCGAGCACCTGTTTGGGACTGGATGTTTTAAAAATCTTTCCTTTCACAGGCAATAAAAACTAACAAATTAAGTCAAATTCAGTGTGAGAATTAAAAAAAAAAAAAAAAAAGACCAAAAGTAAAAAGATAAATAGCATTATATGCTAGGACTCATAACATTTCATACCTTTCAAGCAAATAATATCATGAGATAACATTTGACCAGTATGAAAACACCATCATAGTCTAAGTTATTTCAAAATGCTGTATTTTAAAACACGACTCACAGACACAACATCTCTATTTCAAAAGCTAACCCTCAAATAAGGTTTCATGTCTTTGGTTTAAATAGACCCAGGACTAAGTGAACCCATTGTACACAATTCTCATATTAATACTGACCCACAAGCTTGGAATGTGACTTCCACCTTTTCTTTATCAGATCGAAGCCAAGAGACCTAAGTGCTCTTCTCTGTGTGTGTGTATCGCACATGGCTGCTCCCCTTCTACCTTCTAGCAGTTGCAGGACTCCAGGTTTGAATGGCACCTGCACTTGACCTACTATGCCCCACAACCGCCAAATGATTTCCTTCCTTTCTCTGAAGGTTCCAGAACAAGTCCTCTCTACCTATTTGCTTACCACATACCTTTTCCCATAATCTTCTACAATCTGGCTGCTAAAACTGCACTCTGAAGTCACCAAATCTTCAGCAGTTTTTTAATTCTCTTACTAAACGTCATCAGTCTTCTCAACAAGGAAGACTTCTTGGAAAAGGTGATCTTTAAGCTAAGACCTGAAGAGTGGTAACAATTCATTTGACAGTGGTAGGTGGCTAAACAGGAAAAACCAGAAGGAATATCATCTTTAAAACAATCCTTGAGGCAAGAAAAGAAGTTAGTTCACTTGAAACCAGCTTAGAGAACGTAGAAAACAAGACCATGCCACCCGAAGAGAATGGAGAGCTAACGGGAACACTAACAGATCCCAACAGGAGAGTGATGTCATCGGTCTTGCATCTGGCTCCATCTTGAAGAATGAACTAAATGAAATAAACTTTACAGTGACCAGGTCTAGATTATTGGCGGTGGAGAGAAGAGAGATTCGAAAGTAATATAGTCAAGCCCTAGTGGCTCAGGTGTTAAGCTTGCACCTGGGGCACAGTCCACATACATCCCAAGGACCCGGGTTCGCCGCCCAGAGCCAGGGGAAGACAACTAAAATGAACAACTAAATAAATGGAGTATTTCCTGTCTCCTCCTTCCTGCCTTCTTTCATTTTTTTTTTTTTTTTTTTTAATATTTACTTTATTTAGTTGTTCACCTTGATTGTCCTCCCCGGTCTTGGGTCTCGAACCTGGGTCCTCGGGATGTATGTGGACTGCATCCAGTGACCTGTTAGGTCACCAGGTATACCTGTCTTTCTTCATCTTTAAAAAACAAAAAATGAAAAAAGGTCATGCAAGCGAGGAAAGGAAAGTGGGACATGTGAATACAGAAGTCAAGATACAAAATAATCACTAAGAGAAAGAGAGAAGGGGTTTCCTAGTAAAGCAGCAAAACTGTTACCAAGCACTAGGTGTCCCAGCTGCAACAGTGCACCATGCCCCTCTCGTCTACAAACCTCCCCTTGTATGTACATGATGCAGCGATCAGGTACTTTGATGGTGGCATAAAGCTAGTGGGAGGCTGAGTTCGGCTACTTCTGGGATGGATGGAGGAACGAACGAAGGGGTGAGGAAGCTGAGGGTATCTGTAAGAGAATGACTATAACGACATGCCAGGGAATCTAAGCTAGAAAACCAGAGGGGGTTCCTGGATGGAGAGCACATGTGAGGTCTAATGGTTGTACCGAAGCAGACAGCACACTGTGAACTGGTCGTTAACTTCCAGTTGCTGAGGGAGGGGAAGAGAAGGGAAGCTGAAGGTCGCCAAGAGGAAGAGGCAGTAATGTAGATGGCTGATGTGTGCTTCAAAGAGTAAAGGTTTTTATAGGAGATGGGATGGGTGACCTGGAAAGACATTGTGAGAAATATCCCACCTCCCATCTCAGATGTGCAAGTGGTAGGAGAGTCAAACTCCTGCCAGGCTTTGGTGAAAGCAAGAAAGCGGCAGAACATTCTGAGGAAATATAGGGCTGGTTGATGACAAAGCAAGAGACATAGGGCGCAAAGGGAGTGCTGATACAGCAGAGCATGACTGACGAAGAGACTTTCAAAGCGCTCAACTTCTCCCCATCTTCGTCACCCCACCAAGCCCGCCACCATCTCTCACCAGCACGACTGCTATGGACTCGTCTTCCCACATGTTTGTCCACACTGCCAGTGATTCACCTCACCACAGATGGAATAATCTTGTAAGCATAAAACTGATTATTTACCGGGTCACATTATCAAGGGGACATAAAGACAACGTGAGAACAACCAAAGGGAGGCTAGGCCCCGCCTGCTTTTGTAAAGTGCAATACTGCAATCTCTAGTGTAAGGATATCACATGGCTCCCCATCCTGTAATAATTTCAGGGTTATATTCCATTTAGAGTACTGACACTGTAAGTGTGAATTAGTCACACAAGGGTGGGTGGAATTCACAAAATTCATGAAGGTGAAGGTGCTCGCACCATTTCTGAAAACTTCCCCCAGCCTAACCAAAGAGATCAGTTTTGTTGAAAATTATTCATAATTAGAATATTTATGAAGTATAAAACAACAATTCAAAAACATGGTGTCTTTCCTATTTAAGAAAGCATTTTCTCACATTTCATAATCTACCTAAAATGTAACTCCATTAAAAGCAATTAAATGCTTTTGTGGTTCAAATGATATCAATGTGGAACATTTTTCCATGAGTTGTTTGGAACATTCAATTTTCCTATCTACGTAATCATAAGGGAAAAAGAAAGCACACACCCTAAATTAATGACATTTGAGAGAGATTACTTACATCCTTTACCATTAAAAAACACAAAAGCACTTCCTCCGAGATACCTCATGACACAGTTAAAATATGAGAGTGCCTTTTGCGGCAGCCACCTGCTAAATAATTTTTCAACATTAGAAGTATAAAACTTACAAAACAAAATATTTGCCAAAACACATTTCCAAAAATAATAAAAATTTGGGGAAGACACAGGCTGTAAGAAGTGCTTTTGATTCGCCCAGGAATCTTTTTTCTTGTCATGTACAATTCCTGAATTCTCTCTAACAGTAAGGGCTAAGAGGATTAGCAGTGCACAAAACTAAGTTTAAGATAAAAATCAAGATATTCCACTATTTTGAAAAGACTTTGATCTTATGTCTTTTTCTATATCTGGAAAAATATAAAGACTAAAAGATCTGTTGATCAAACTATAGCTGCTTATCATAAGAGTTGCTGGTCCCTGTCTCTTTAATAGCCTTTCATAATAAATCTTAAAAATCAGCACTCTGTACAAAAATGGAAAAGCTCTGCAGTTTTCTGATTTGTTGATCAGGTTGGATAGGCTAGAAATAATATATTCTAACTCAACCCTCTTTTCCTCCTATTCCACATATAAAGAAAAGAAAGACTCAAATTACAGAAGCAATGACCTCATTCCTCTTAGAGCATTTCACTTGATCAAGAGCAAAAGTAAAAAAAAGTATTTCAATGCTAAGATACAGTTTTTGTATATAGTATAGACATTCACTGCATTCACTGTGTACCTTGAAAGAAGACTGTTCTTGAACAGATTTATTGGCCCTTTGAGTTCTTTAACCTGCAGGACTGCTAACGAAAATGATTACTGAATTGTGTATCAGATGGGTGAGTTATATCCACAGTTCCTGAAAACAAAGAGACCTACAGGCCATGCAGTTAGTGAGACTGGCCACCATCTAACATACTAGAGTTCACTGAATCTATACAAAGTGTTGCTAGATATGTGAAATACAAGTATACTTTCAAACATTTCTAACATGTGGACAAGAAGCATATCATTTTCCCATTATTTAGACCTAATCATTTTTTCGACATTTATTTCTCAGTTAAATCATGACAAAACCACTCAAGTATTTTTGTTCTATAGTAGTTGATTCTTAATATTTTAATCAACTAAACATAATCTTATATTTTAACCTAACATAAAAGGGGAGATATTTGTTACCTACTCTACAATATACTAAAATATTTTATTATTCCGAAACATAATCATGAGACCTCTAGAGCCTTACCAGAAAGAAATGAATGCTTGTTTTCTGAAAACTACAATTATGACAATCATTTTTCATAATTTTATCAACATCATCTTAGAAAGTCTTGTCTCTCTCAAATACATATATACATACATATATAAAACAGCCCAAATATCAACAGGAATTAGACCTGATAGTGAAGATCTGTTCATCTGTCCCAAAAGATTATATTAAATATGCATGTGCTATAAATGTAATTAAATATATATCAAAGGATGTGAATTACGAGAACAAATTTTAGGTACTGATCTACAGTCAGCCAGGTTGGCTAGTTTCTGTTTAATTATCGCCTCATTAATTGATCGGTAACAACTTTAATTTCAGTTGTAGGGCTGCTTTTTTTCAATCCTACATATTTTGCCATGGTTTAATTATAGTAGTAATTAGATTGGTGTGATAAGGTCATTCTCTACAGATAATACTGTAAATTATATCAGCTTAATGACTACTTCCAGGTAGATGAGTTTAACACACGAAGCAAACGAAGCTGCCTTGACTTCTCCAACTAAATCTAGCACTTCTACAAAAACCACGGAATCCTGTGCTTTCTATGCAGTATTGTCATTAATAGTTAGAATATTTGTATTTGAATCCCAGCTCCACAAGCTACCTAATCATCCGTGTCTCTCCTTCTTGCCATATAAAATCTATACTCAGAAAGTCGTTGTGAGGAACAAAGTCAAGCACTTTAGAACGGTACCTGCCGCATGACACATCTCAACAAATAAAGTCATTACTGGTAGTTCAATCTCATAATAGAGCGTATTCCTTCCACAATAACATTCTCAGTATTTTACCTTTTTTCAAACATACTTTTTCTTATTCTTCCACTAATACCTCTACGTACTGTCCTTTTAATTTCAACTGATTCTACTAGCACTTCCTGCTTTTCATATGTATTTTGCTATCACAGGTATCCCCCAATAAAATACCGTGACATAAGCTGGGTCACCACAAAATCCACATATGATCTAATGAGTTATGACTTTTACAATAAGGTCTAAGTTTTCCCTTGTCCTCAATTCCCGTACACCACCGCTGTGACGTGCTGCTTCCTTTACCCTAACAACTTCAGATGGCCTCTGCGGCCACACAGCATTCTAGCACCATCCTTTACGTACAGAGCTGGCCCCAATAACCCATTTCTCTTGGCAAACAATAAATATTATAAATATTCTGCTTTCTATGTTAACACTTAGCAAGGATTATCCAGCAGGTCTGTACTCGTTCCTCAACTTTAGTGATGCTCATTGACATCATTCCTAGTACTCAACTATTTATTAGCTCCTTTTTACACTCAATGTCAAAAACATATTTGATAGTTTTATGTTTATATTTTAAAATTATAGAAGCAAATTTATTCCCAAAAGGATTCATATGTTTTATATATACATAAATATTTTTAGTCTTCCTAGTTTATTCCAGTTTCTTTGATAAAGGTGAGATGCAGAAACTGATGTCCAAGAACTACTGATGACACGAGTAATAACAATCAGTCTTTTACTCTGTCTGAGTCAGACCTCATGGAAGATGTTGGTGAAATCGAATTATCTATGAAATCGATCATAATAAATAATGCAGCCGGGAAAGGACAGTAGGATAAGAATTCAGCTCTAGAAGCCGCTGGTCTAGTAACAGGCAAGGCTGACAGAGCTAACAGCATTTTCTCATAGCGCCTAACAGGACAGAGAAAATGGTACACTTTCTGTTTCTCTAATGGATGGTCTGGGGAAGTATTTTTATTTCATTCCTTTTTTGTGAAATAGTTTCAAAGGCACATACAAATTGTAAGACTGCAGCAATTGTGCATGCCTTCAGAGTCCCTGGCTGCTCTGTTCTGGCCAGTAAAGGCTACATGTCGGTGCTATGGCTCAGATCGCTAAGGAACAAGCCACATAACGCAGGACGCAGATTCAAAACCAAGGTGTGTGTGTGGGGTGGGTGACGACGGTGTGATTAGGTATTCTTGTGTGTCGCTATTCTTCAATACTTCAGAATGGACTCCCAAGTACAAGAATGCTGTCTATTACATAAGTATAACCAATAACCAGCAAAATCAGAAAGCTAATGTTGATCTATACATAGTACCCTCAAGTCCACAAACCCTATTAGAATTTAGTCCATTGCCTCAATAATGCCCCTGACAAATGTCTAGCCTCTGATCTAGTCTCCTGCTTTTTGGTCGTCAGGTCTCTGCTTTCTGACCATCGAGAACAGTTCCCTACTTTTGTCTTGTGTTTCATGACCCTGATCTTTCTGAAACTAGTACAGATCAGTTACTTTGTAAAGTGTCCTTCCATTTGGGAGACTGTTGTCCTTATGAATATGGCATTTTACCACAAATACTCAAGAAGTGATACTGAGTATTTTCTCGGTGTCATACCAGGAAGCATAGGGTATCAATGTCCCATTACCAGTGAGGTGACTTTTATCATCAGTTATGGTTCTGCAGCGTTTGTCCACTGAGACATTAAGCACTAAGTAAACACATCTGAATCTGTTTCCGTATCTAACTATAAAAAACCATGCAATCACACTGACCCAATTCCCATCCAGCATCCCAAGATATGCTCTAGTCTTCCCCAGTTTCCCCTATAGTATCCTTCTTTGACAGTAAGAAATCTATTCTCCACCCAGCTGATAGGTGTGCCACTTCTTTTTGTCCAAAATACATATTTACCAACTTCCCTAAATATATTTCACAATAATTCCAAGAGTAGATATTAGAGAAAGACACGATGGCACTTTACCTTAAAAAGAAAAGATTGACTGATGTGACACTAATGCAGATTTTAAAAGACGCAGGTTTCTCTTTGGAGAAAAAAAGAACAATGTTCTCGAGATCAGCGGACACAGATTTGGAATTTCAGGACACCAAAAGATCTTTTGCAACTCAGCACACTTTTCAAAAAAAGAACATCAATTTGTAGGGTATGTGGCGTGTGCTTTAAAATGTGCAGAAGCGTAAAAAGAGGCGTGCGAGGATGGTAAAACAAAACAGCACGTGGTACTATGCTATTCTCTCAACTTTGTGCACATGCTCAGTTCTCCATCGTAAAAGAAAAGAGACCACCAGGTCAGCCAAGTCTTCGGACAGTAGTGTGTTCCATCCAGTATCAAGCCAATGCGGCAGCGACAGGGACAGCAGGTCCACAGCAGCTGGGCCACAGTGGGCCCGAGAGTCTCGCTCAGCTGTTTGCTGGCCCTTGACCCCCGGCTGTGGCGCCCATCTTTCTAGTCCAGCCCCGTCCTCAGTTACCAAACCAGGCAAATACAAACTCACTCTTTTTCTTTTCCCTCCATCAACTCACTCCCACAGAAACCCTTCCCAAAGTCTAATCTCCAGTTGGCTGTGTCTACTTCCTTCCACTGACCGGTTAAAAAGGCAGTTTTCTGGTGTGCCCTGGCGGAGGAACGGTTAGGCTGGCCAACTCTGAAGAAGTGCAGTCCACATACATCCCGAAGATCCAGGTTTGCTTCCCGGGACCAGGGGCAACTATCAGGATGAACAACTATAAATAAATGTTTCTTCCTCCTCGCCCTGCCTCCCTACTTGCCATCATTCCTGTAGCTTTCTTTAAAAAAAAAAACAAAAAACAAAAAAAAAGAGAAAATGTGGCCTTACATCTTATGAGCTTTTCAACCCAAACGACTTCATGACTTCTGGTTACTTAGCAATGGTCTCAATCTAGCAAACCATTTCCATTTATTCCTCTCTTTGTCTAACAGTCAACAAGCAGGCACAGATTCTAGTCTCTGGACTTCATCCCTAATGTTTCCTGAAGGTGGAATATTTCACTCAACCTAACAGACACCTCCCACCCCTTCCTCAGCACCTACGACATACACTTTATTTTGTCAAATTTGCTCTTGACCTTGTCTCATGCCCCTGGCATGACCTACCCCACCCCTAGACTTCTGCTAAATCGGAGGGAGCTTTTCCTTACATTGGGCTTCTGTACCAATTTCCAATTTTTACGCACTTATCAAATGAATCCTTATATTCTGGTTGTTAATGTATTGCTATCGACGCCTCACAACTAAACCAGAAGTTCATGAGAGCAGGTAAGTGTCTGGTTCCTCTAGGAACTGTCCAGAAAAGCTTAGCAGACAGACTATGTTGAAGCTGAACATTGGTAGATCTTTAAAATGTACTGTATTTAAAATTATAGTTATCTAATTCAGTGAGAAAGAAAATCTGTCCTTCTACTATGAAAGCACCTTTTAGTTGCACGAGTGTAGGATGACTGGAAGGCCCCGGAGCTAAGTTTTTAGCTTGAACACGCTAACAGAAAGCAGATACAACACGATGACCTGCTTTTGTACTACGAACGCACGCTCCTCAGAGAAGGGGGTCTTTTCTCCTTCTCAAGTCGCGATCACGGACAACGCAGTTCTAGTTCAAAACTCCACAAGACAGCTTTTGGCAATAGTAATGAAGTGACCGTTACATAAAAATATTTCTAGTCATAACATGCAGGAAAGCGTTGATAACACTGGCATTTGAAAGTCCGTCTGGGCTTACAATCCCAGGCTGAAGTTACTCTATCAAGGACTCCACTGAGCCTCTTTATAAGCTCTACACAGGCTCGAGATCAGAGCCAAGCACCCAGACTCCACTCACACATACATACCCAAGCACGTTTAACAGAGTTCACTTAAAGACAGAAATAAGTTCAAAGCAAATTAAAAATGCTAATTAAAATGCTATTCCATTTCTAGGATTTTGCTTTCATGTCTGAAGAAATGATCTAGTCATATTATTGGTTAGATAGATCCTTTTCATTCTGATAATTGTAAGCAAAATAGGATCTATTATTGGTAAAACTATGTACCCAAACTGAAAGGCAGATATAATGGTTGCTTTGCCTGAAGGTTTGAAAAGGGGCATGACTTAGGCATCGGTTTGAGAGCAGGTGTTATAATAAATATACCTATCATGACCTAAGTGAAAGGCGCAAGGAAACTCCGCAGTGGGAATAGTATAAGAACTCAGAAAACTACACTGATTCCTGAGGACTTCCAGAGATATAAAAGAAAGAAAAGAAGAGTAATGGAAATATTTTTATTTTTAATTTCCTTACAAAAAGCTGTAAAAAAACCTAAACTACTTCTAGCAATGCTGCTTTGAAATAAGCATGACCTCACACCAGTTCCCAAGAAGAGACAAAAGGCATGGAAAAAGAAGCAATATACTGAAAAATTATCTTGGGTTCTCCCATAGCAAAGAATCTCCATTTTGAACACCTTCTAAAAAGCTTACTATTTCTTGATTGTAATACAACACAAGGAACTTGGATCAGCAAGAGAGTGAAAATTCACCAAAACTACTCACCTACGTAATAACCAACAGACAGGAGGGTTTTTAGCCAGCAATTTTCAAGCTGAGGCTTTACCAAGTATCTTTCCCTAGGTATCCCTTTCCAAATAAGATCTTTGACTGACTGAAACAAGGTCCAATTCGATTTTTAGGCCCATGCAATTCTACATTATATGGGGTTGGAACGGGGACCAGAAATACACAGAAATGCCTCCATGGGCAAACAAGTGGAATACTGCCAGGCCTTCCTCTAACTCACCCAAGGAAAAGCACTTTCTTCACAGAAAGTATTTGATCGTCACCTCTAATACAAAATAAAAGCTAAGTTTAATCATGACACAACATCTAAAATCAGAACACAGCATTTCTGTGTAGGGCGGTCTCTATTGTCAGAATAGGCACAAAGATACTGTCCAGTGACTAAAACTTCCACCAGTCATTCCTTTCTATAGAAAACTCCCAGTACAACCCACACTACCTAGAAATCAGCAGATTTGTCTCTGAGCACAAAGAGTGGTTTATTAGGCCATATAGGTCTTGCTTCAGATGAGCCATTTTTGATGAAAGACACTATGGCATTTGTGAAAAGCAGGTACGGAGAAAGACCTGTAAGCACAGAAGACTTCACACCAGTAGGGATAAGGTCACTGAGCGTATTAAACAAACCAAACACCCCTTCTGTTACGGAAAACTCTCAAGCACATACAGAAAGATCAAGAACAGCTTCTCATACATCTATATCCCCACCCCCAGTAAAAAACTCATTCGCTTAAGTTTCTAATCCTGTTTCATCTTTAATCCCACTGATTTGCCCACCTGCTCCAAGACCATTTAGAAGCAAACCTCAGACTTCTTATTGTTTCATCCATAGAAGAAATGAATATGTTTTTCTTTAATTTAGCTTGAAGTTCCATGACGTACATCAAGCTTTTGGCAACAAATCAGTCAAAAAATTAATTTACTACTCAATTCAGTAATGATCATTATCTGTCGTCTTATGTACTTGTAGCTCCTGTTTCTCGGAGCCCCAGGTGGGGGCGAGTGGAGGTGTACAGAGGGGACTGGTGCAGACAGCGGTAAAAGGTTACCTGAAAAACAATCAGTAATCACACACAGGCACAGCATATTAAGCTTTCTATAATTTCTATTCACTGAAGGATGAGGTCAGAATGAAACATTCTTGTTCGTCTGGTCACAAAAGTAATTCAAGATGCATATAAAAATGCTTATTATCATTTGCGTTCTCCAAACCCATTCAACCATTCAGCCCTTTGCTTTCTGATAAGACTGCCAACAACTATGCCAATTAGTGTCAATTGCGATGTTAGATTTTGTAACATCTGCACCTGGTACCCCTTAGTTTAGTTGGCAGAAGTGGTGACTGATGGTTACAAGTGTCAGCAACATTAAATCCTAACTATCTTTGGCCTTAATGTTTTCAAGTCCACAAATTCACCCGCTGACCTTTTAAAACACATTTTGTGAATTAATTTCTGCAAATAAATTTTTCTTTTTGTTTTTTTGTTTTTTTGTTTTTAAGAGAGGAGGAAGAAGACTTTTAATTTTTTTTTTAGTTATTCATCTTGGTTGTTTCCCCTGGCCCTGGGTCTATGAACCCTTGGTACCTGGGATGTATGTAGACTGTGTCCAGTGGCCTCACCCACCAGCCCAGCAGGGCACAGATTCTCCTTTGTTGAGGGTGGGGCAGGGGTGAGTACTGGTGGCTGTGATGGCAGGTTTAGCCATTGTATTGAAAACTAATAATAATTTTTTTAAACCTAAAATTTTATAATTAGGAAAATCTAATTTATAATAAATACGGAGGATTATATAATTATTTCAAAGTTTCACAAAAGCTAAACTTGTGTATTTCATTTAAACATGTAATTAAAAAAATCCTATTCCTACCCCCTGACCCCTGGTCACAAACGTGGGTCCACGAGCTCTCATGATCCACTCCTTAGCCACCTTAAAATACAGGGGTACACCCCTCTCATGTTTTGAATGAGATGTTTCAATTTTGGAATGAGTTTTTTTTTAAACTATAATTTCTCTTTTAATATTTGCAAGTCAAAAGCTGATGCATATATAAAAGAGCAAAGTATATATAACATGGAAGAAATCATGAACATGTGGAATCTTGTAATAGTCATATATTTCATCTTCAAGTGATAGTTCATCTTTACTTTTTCCATTTTAAATAATTGTTCACAATTTTAAAAACATGCCATACTCTTGAAATATCCCAAACAAAATACAATTGTTCAATTATCCTGGGATCTTCATTTTATTATAATAGCAACATAGTATTTTTTAAATTTCACAATTGAAGCAAACTGCATGTAGCTGATGAAAGCTACTGGAAGTAATATAGTGGTTAAAGACAGTGCATTAGTAAGAAGAAATAAAAATTGCACGTCAATATCTGAAAGTATGGGAGATGTATATAATGTAGCACATTCTATCTGGTGTCATTACTTAAATTGCTACTTTTCCTCAACAATCTATTCTCTGGCTCTAGTGAGTAGAATAAATGGTAATTTTACCTGCCAAATTTGGCACAGAAAGGACAAGCAACTTCATTAACAGAACAATGCTTTCAATATGATTTTTTCCCTTTTTCCACCCAGTGCCAAATAGTAGAACAATTCAAATCAAGAAATCTAAGTAAAATTACCTCCTCTTGTTGAAGTTTTGCATGCTTGAATAAGCAAATGATACAGACAGAATACTAGCAAAAATATCCTCCCATTTAGTATATTTCTTGTGCTGCAGCTTAATTCCAATTTGGTTTGCCACACTCAAAAGAAAGACAACACCTCCCAGGGAGGTAAAGTTCCCTATGTGCCCCTTGTATTATGGATATGTGGTCATTTAAACCTGAATGGAATAGATTAAACCTGAAAGATCTGATTTAGATTCAGCTTTTGGTTAAAACTTCCACTAAAGCACCTAACCCAAAAGTGTGGAAAGAAACAGTACCCATTAGACATACCTTAACGCCAGCTCAATTAACCATCACTAGAATTAAAAGGTGAAACAAGCACTTTTTGTACAACTGTCTGAACTGGGTCATTACAAGTCTATGGCTGCTAACAACAGAAGGCTGCACTATGCTGGGTCTCCAGCCAGTTCCTCACCCATGCTCCATGTGGCCACCACACACGCGCTCTAAACACAGCAGTCTTCATAAAAAGTGACAAAATGGGGCTGTAGCAATATAAAACGGTCACCGCACTAGCACCATAAATATGGCCGAGATCAAAACATCTGTGCACAGCTGTGCCAAAGTCATTTTGAAACAATGAACTAGAGAAACCTCATTTTTGCTGGGTTACTCTGGGAACCACAGAGCCCTGGGGTCCCCACTTTCTAGAGAATCCTCTGGCAGTGAAACAGAAACCTTGGACCTGCCCAGTGGGACCTTGGCTGGAGGGGTTTCTGTGAGTCTGTTGAGATCTAGGAAGGAGTTAACAGAATACAGAATAGCTTAAGACGTTTAGGGTGGGACCTTTACTAAGGCAAACTGACCTACTTTAGGGTGTGACCTCTACTTATGCAAACCGACCTCTACTTTAGAATGTGATCTCTGCTTTTGTAAACCATTTATGCACATACCCCCACACCTGAAGAAAGAAAAAACCTAAGTCATTAGCAGGCCATTTGTTCCAGTTACATAGTACAAACTAGTTCTTTAAGGCTTATTCATGTCCTGGTTGTTATAAATACCCTGCATTATTTGGGTTCGCCTCCCCGCAAACCCCTGGCCATGATTTGAGTATTTCATTCCATACGGTCACCGGCTAATAAACTTCTCCTAATTCTCTTTAGCGTCTCTCTGATCTTGTTGGCTACTTTGCAACAATTTGCACTATATTTTATTTTATTCAAGGAAAGGTAGAGACAGGAATGAAGGCAAGTAGGCAGGTAGGTAGGAAGGGTTAGGAGGAAGAAGCATTTATTTATTTGATTCAGTTGTTTCTCTGGGTTGTTCCCCCAGGCCCCATTCTCAAACCCCGGGTCCTTGGGATGTACAGAAACTGCACTGGTTGGAGGTGGAGACTCAACTGCTACACCATCAGGATGTGTGGGCACTAAATTTTAAAATTTCAGACAATATCAACACACACACACACATACACACACACTTAAGCACTGTGTTAGGACAAACGGCACGGTTTATTTTAGAATTTCTTCTTTAGGAGAAAAATGCCTTACAAAAGAGAAACCACACAGAAGCAGACTAAAAACTGTGACGGTAACGTCCAGATCGTGAATGCCCCTTGGTTTCCTTTGCAGTCATCTAACTTTTTGTCACCTGCTCAGAGAAACGAGTACAAAATCAAATAAAGGGAATATCCACTGAACACCTGACATTCATCAGGTATCTGAATAAACATCGAACTCACTGAAATCTCAGAGCAATCCTGCAGCAGGGAGGCTAGTAACCACATTTTATAGAGGAGAAATAAGAGTTCGAGAGCTTTAAAATAATTGCTCAAGGACCCACAGGTAGCGAAGTCGCATATCCAAACCCAGGCTGATCTGATTCATGTCAATCACATCAACCATCCATACCTTCATTTGGAGGGAAAATCCAATAGTAAGGGTCGGTATTTTATCACAAAGCTTGGTCACCATAATAACTGAGGTCATTGCATGATGCCTGGAGCCTAAGCAGATACTCAGCAGAGTGTCCATGGTTAAGGGGAGGGCTCTGAGTGGACAAGGCACAGACAGATGCCCCCTAGAACCCGGTCCCCCCAGTCCTGCCCCAAAACAGTGTAGGCGCGCCCCACAGTGGGGGCAGGGGGCACTGCAGACTTCAGGGACTGAACTAGAGCTGCGTCCTGAAGGCCGGAGGGGAAGGGCAGAGGGCAACTGAGGCCAGACTTGACAAAATCTCCCACAGTGAAGGGTCAGGAGCTGAAGATGACCTCTATAACTATTTTCCAGGCAATCTGCTGTAGCCTCAAAAGTCACTTCAGAGAATTGATGAATAACACAATTCTAATCGAATATTTGCATCTTAGAATATTGAGACTGACAAGACTTGCCAGTGTAAGTGCATACATTTTATTTTTAGTCTTATTTTTCAATCGTCCACATATGCTCCATGCCAATATTTCCAGCACAGTCCACATACATCCCAGGGTCCCGGGGTTTGAGACCGGGAGGCTGGGGGAACCACCAAAATGAAGTGAGAGAAAAATGCTTGCAGAGTACACGCTACTTCAGATTCCTTCAAAAAGTGCAATGTGTCCGTTTCAGGGGGGAAGGAAGATCATTTCTCCAGAGCCTGTTACCTGGCCACGACAACACCAAAGTCTTTCACTATCTCAATTCATTTTTACAAAATCCCTGTAGAATATCTCCCCCATTTCATCGATGAGGAAAATGGAAGCTTAGAAAGATAACAGACACGTACGGGTTTCACGGTCAGCAGGCCAGGACGGTACAGAAACTCGAGGCCATGTGACTCAGGGTCATTGTTTTCCTCTATGCCAGCACTTACCTCAACTACCACCTGCAGTGGCTCAGAGTTATACTAGTGTTTCCAAAGTTACACAGCTGCAAGTGATGGGTAAAGAGGTTTCTCCGTCTTCGAGAACCGATAAACAATGCTACGCAGGTGCGCCCTGGTGGAGTAGCGGTTTGGTCAGCTGCCTTTGGCTGCCGGTGCAGTCCATGCACATCCTGGGACCCCTGGTGGCATCCCCAGACCACAGGCAGAATCGAGATGGACAATTAAATAAAGTGCTTTCTCCTCCTCCCTCTTCCTGCCTGCCTGCCTGCTCGCCTTCTTTTCTACCTGCACCTTAAAAAAAAAAAAAAAGCTACAGTTTCTCCACAACCCCCTTTTCCTTGCTCCAAACTTAAACTTGTAAATGCTGAGTATTAATTTTACAACTGAAGATACAAATGATGGCCTATGTACCTAGATCTAATGTGGTCGATGTTTCTTTTTATAACACAGCCCCACTTTCAGAATAGAAAATGTGATAGCTCGAAGTTATTGACTTTAAAACACCAGAAATAGGGTGGCCCAATAAGTGGTCTTGCAAACCAGAGATGATTCATAAATGTTCTGTCCTTTGTATGTGACGTTTTACCTTTTTACCAAGACTTTAAGAACATTTTCATGAAAATGCTGTGAAACCATTTAACACTGCACGAAAGGCAGAACCATCAAAAGTACCCCTAAAGTAAGTCTTTATTAAATGTATTAAATTTGATTTAATAGCTCAGGGATATTTTGCTTTTATGTACATTTACCATATTAAATGTACACAAAAGTAATACACTCTTGCTGAGTCACAAGTTCATAATTCTCCCAACAAAAACCAAGATTTTCACAATATATTCACAAGTCACAGAACAAGCAAGAACAGAGATGACTCCTAGTGATATGCTGATTCTTTCAATAAAGCTTCTTCTGCCTTATTGGGAGTATGGCTCAAAATACTTTTTAAGAAACTGTTTTTAAGCCCTTCTGACTCTCATTTTCAATAGTGGTACATCTCTGACCTTTGAGTGGTAGAAACTGGCATCGTTGTATAGAATTGGGTCTGGTGGATGATGAGAAAGATCAGTTATGGCTAAGAAGCAAGCAGATAGAAACCTGAGAGTCTACAGATTCTCTGAAGAAACACGGAAATAAGCCACTACTGAAATAAGACACCAGAAGAATTTGTGGAATACATTCTGATGTAGTTTTTAGTGTGGTCTATGGCTTTGGGACACATTTTAGCTTAAAGAGTCTAACTGTCTTTTCATTAAAAGGAAAAAGCAATAAAGGTTAACACTATTAAGAAAATGTTTACAGATCAAAATGTTAGAGCAAGATAAACTTTTAAGATGCAAATTACCCATAAGTGACGAGCGCCAAACTTCCTGCAGCATTTTATCCTGAACATGGTGATGACCAGGACTCTAGGAGAGATCACAAGCTCCTGAAATGTAATTAGAATTGTGGGCACAGAAGATAAAAGCTGTCTTGATGAGGAAGCGTGCCAGAGACAACGCAGACTGGAAAAGCAAAGAAAGAATGATTTTCAGGGCAACTGCAAGCAGCTATTCCAGTGAAACATGAAAGTTTAGCAGTAAGTTTTAAAAACCCAAAATATTAGGACTTTTAAAAAACATGCCTAATTTTACTATGGAGATACTATTTCCATATTCTCCACGTATTTACTGAAGGCACACCATGAAGGCAGACTAACCAAAAGACATTACCTTGACCATGGCAACTCTTATTCAAGGGTTCCATCCATTTCTGTCTTAATAGTGTACACTTCTGAAGGAAGGGGTCACCCTCTTCACTTACACAGTTACCATTTCTCCACCTTCGCACTATGGGGCGAGATAATTATTCCACAAGTGGACGCCGCATCCCTGGCTCACACCTCTTGCCAATGATCCACGCAGGCCCGCAGCTGCTCTCAGAGCCCAGCAGAGCCCCGCACCACTGCCTTCAACAAGCCGCTCTGATACAAAGGGATCCTCGCAAAGAAAGCTGTGTTTTCTTAATACTAACAGTTGTATAAACAGAAGGTCTTCTCAGTTGAAGGGAAACCGACATCAAAAAGCAGTAAAACATAGAACCCTAAACGCTCCTTTCTTTGAAGAAACCCGTTTGAAGCGAGGTGTTTCTGGTTATGGGTGAATGAAATGAGAATTCGGCTGGAACAACGGACATCCAGTCCTATGAAGGACTAATTAAATCCATGTGAGAAGCTGCATCTAAAACAGCCTCACACGTTTCAAAGGGAAGCGCTCACCGGCCTTTAGCGTGGACATCAAAACCAGGCACAAGTGGCGCACATCCAGGCTCCACGACAATGTTATTTTTATGGACTACAAAGGTCTGTGAGAGCAGGGCTCAGAGTGTGCCCTATTTCATTACTGAAAAGTCCGAGCGACGGCAGAATATTTTTACTTATCACTCCTTTCCGGCTCCAACTCTCGTTTTGTGGATCGCCTGCAAGATCTGACAAAACAAAACACTGCACAGGAAATGCATTAATATTTAAAGTGTCTCGTGTATTGGTTGAGCTACAAAATTAATAAAAATCAGCCACAGTTGCTCAGCTTGCTTGCTTCCTTTTTTTTTTTCTGATACATAAAACCAGGATTTGGATGGGAAGATTCTTCAGCAGTTAATAAAAGCCAGCAGAAGGAACTCAAAACCTGAAAAAATGTGCTGGTTTGACAAAGCACATTCCATTTACCATCCACCCACTGGGGATGAGAAGTGGTAGAAAAAAGTTACATTCTGATGGCGGAATCGTTTCTCAACAGTATAAAGGAAGTAGTCTTAGGGTCTGTCCTATCTGGTCTTCCTACATTTTTTGTTATTGGCTACGGTGAGCTCCCATCACATTAAGCAATCACACTTTTTCTTAAGGAATGCTATGAGATGGGACAGTGGGCGACCAGCTCCCCAAACGGCAGAAACTCAACACCTCGACTTCTTTCCCAGGATGTTACACAGACCTGGTGCGATCCACAGGTTGCTAAATCTCCTTTCTTCCCATTGCAGAGGTCAATAAAAAAGAGAAAGACCAGCCACCAGGAGACCCAGGGCCTCAGGCTCTGCTCTCTGTACTCACCCAGCAACCCGGCGGGGCGGGGCGGGGGGGTCACTCAATGTTCCAGCTGCAACATGGTCTCTGCTGTGAAATGGAGTTGGCCTGAGGGGCCAAATTCTCCCAACTTTTGAAACTCTTGTGATTTTTGTTCTTCAATCACAAGCTCACAAAAACACTGAATAGACTGCGTTTGGAATCCTATTTACAATTATTCACAAAAGAGAAACGTACTGACTACCCACTTTTCCACTACTTTCATTGTCCCAAGAAACATCTGGGCACACCATGACAATGCAGTGAAGTGACTTCGGTTCAGAGAACCCAGTTCGGCTGGGTGGATACTCAGGGGACAGAAGGTCGAACAAACTTCTAATCTAACACATTTTTATGAGCCATCAAAATTAAAGATCTCAGTTCAGAGGATATTTCAGAGCAGAGAGTAAATACTGGAAACAAATACACAGTGAAAAAAACCTGTGGTAAATAAAATAGATTTTCTCCCCCTAAATACGGACACTCTTATCTGGTTTTAAAGATTGTCTGGAATTGTATATGCAAAAATTCCTACCCATTCAGAGGCATCACCCACAAATGGCGGAGGGGGGCAACTGGGGAAAAGGGATGCAGTAAAGGAAGAACTGGGTGGCAGGACGCCAGGTCGTACACACAGGTGTGGATCACGACCACATACACCTGAAGCCTGTGGAGTGTATGATGCCATGTTCCTTCAACACAATTTTTAAAAAGAAAAAAAATGGCAGTTACAGAAAAAGTATATACATTTAATTCCTGTGGATACCAATTATTGTGAGAGACATATTAAAAGTACACAAATTACAGAGGCTGGATGAAAAGGATGAAAACCAAATTTAAAATGCCTTACTAAATTCAAAAAAATAAATCACAATACAACACACTAACATGGCCTGCATCGCTTTCACGTGCATTCGAGAGCAGTGTTACTAATCATCTGTCACAAAGTTAATGGAATGGGCAGACTGTGTCAATGAGAGCTGTTATGAAGGTTACTAGAGACCTGGAGGTATCACCAAGTCAACTCAAGAATTTAGTCAGCAGGTGACACCTTTGAACGGGCCAGTTGTCCTTGAAAGGGGCCCTGTTCAGACGTCTCCAGCTTCTGCACGGGCAGCCGCTGCAGCTGTGCTCGGCAGTCTTCGCTGCTGAGTGACACCTCAGTCTCTCTCGAGGTGCTGTGATCCTCATCTATTCCAAATACAACGTTAATTTGCTTTGCTTTAATGCTCACCTTTTTTAATCACATAATTGAAACGAATCAGTTTAGTGTATTTCCTCAGTTTGCTTTTCCCTTTTAAAGTACGGAAGCTATTATTATTAAATAATTATTATTCGGTCTCACTTTGTCTTTGCAGTTTGATGGAGAGCGAATGTCTTCTAAATTTCTTTTGCCGTTTTTTAAAAAGGACACTTCATATTCATATTTTCCCTTATCTTTTTCTAAGACTGAGGAAATCTGAAGAACTGTAAGAATATTTCAGTTAAGCCTGCTTTGAACCCAAAGTCTTTAGCAATTTATAAATCTAAATATTTCATTTTTTATTTCGCCTCAGAAATTAGATCACTGTGCAAAAACTTCACATTGGCAAACTTTGAATATAACACTTCTCAAAACAGTTAATCTCTTAAGTTCAAACACATTTTGACAGTATTACTGAAAATTGATATACAATTCAAAAAATGTAAAGATTAAAGACTTGCAACCAAATATACAGTGGACATTTATCTTGCATTCAAACTGTTCATAAAAGTGCTTTGTTTCTTCAAAAGTGTACTACTTAATACTGTGGCCAGCAAGTTTGCTTTTCAACAACAACAACAAAAAAATGGTTTGTTAACCCAGCTGGTCTGTTGGGAGCTAGTGGTCAGGGCTGCTCTGTCACCCCCTAAAGGTGGGGCTGGTGAAGCGCCCTGCTTTTGCAGATGGCAGGATACAGGCTGAAGTCCTAGAAACCAGAGCACGGATCCCACACTCTCTTCTCCTTTCTCAGGCAACGAACCACACAGAGGCCTGTGCCTCACGTGAGCATGCAGCCCACATTCTAAACAGACAACGGTTTAGAACGGCACCAGAAACAAAGCTTCAGTGTCTCAAGTCTCTGCGGTTTTAGGTGGTTGTTACAGAATAGTGTAGCTGATCCTAACACATGAACCTGTATTTTGAGTCATATTAGACCAGTGATAAAAATGTTTCTTCTTTTCTTCCCATCAAAGTCTCAAAATCCCCTCAGAATTGGTATGTTAGTCTTCATCTAACTCTGTAACAAAGTTAGCAGCATTAAAATGACCTTTTAGGAAACATATGATCTGATCATTTCTAGCTCGAGAAGCATTTTCAAGTTAGACAGAGAAAACTTAGTGTACAAAACAAGAGCTTTCCCTTTATCACGAGTAACATTTAAAGAACTGAGCCGTTTCTTTAGCCTGTTTGGTGTAGAGATGAGTGCGGTATTTACAGGCAGATTAAAATTGATTTTTTTTTCAAAAGCTCAAACCCCCAATTTCTTCACTGTGCCCTTCAAGGTGCTGAGAGCAGAAGTCACCACATTCGTGGCAAGCAAACGCTCCGCAGCAGACTGGACTGTCATTCCGTCATTCCCTCTCTGCCCACCTTGGAGGCATACACTGAGGACCGACTGGCCACGTGTTTTGTTTCGGCCCGTAGAGTGTGGATATGCTAGCTCATGCCTGAGAGGAGGCTCTGAACAAGCCTGCAAGGCCTAATGGCCCCTCCAGCTCTCCTGCCGCATCCAGGAAAACAGCCAGCTCCAGAGACTGCTGTGCCTCCAGTCTGGGGCCCAATGGGAAACGGCGTAGAGGAAACTTGACCTTGACCTACAGCCAAACCTAATGATGTCTAGTCAAGCCAAACCTAACCCAAGGGGGAATCCTGGCTGCATCTCCCCAGATGGTCACAGCGATCTGGGGTTGTGTAACTTACTAAAGCTGCGTGGTCTCTTCTTTTGCCATCCCTTCCGAGAGGCCAGTACTCTAGGCCCATCCCAGGTCCGAGGTGCCTTACTGCGAACAAGCATTTCACTACATTTGCCGTGTTATCTCAAAACTAAGTTCTGATTTAGTAACCAGACCAGTGCATCTGATAGCAATTAGAAATCAAGCACTAAGCCTCAGAACACTGCATTAATGAGTAAAAAGCAGGAACTGTCTTCCTTTTAATGACACAATGATTCTACAGTTTTAATGATGCTCCTACGAACATACCTATTTCCAGCTTGAATGACTTTTCAATTTTGAAATGAAGACATTATAAATTTGAAACCTGGAATTCTACTTCCCAGGTGCTACATTTGTAATAAGTAAAAGCACTGTTTTATTTCATCATCGCCCATTAAACTGGCAAGCACATGGTCTGCATTTTGAGATCCCATCACGTGACTACTCTGGGAAGAGCTGAGGGACGACACCTGCCCAAACCGACCACCCTGAATGATGGAGATAGACAGTCTAACTGATCTGAGAGTTTTCATAATCTTTATGAAGGGTCTTATTCAAACTCTTCTCCCCCATCCTTTTCCTTCCCTTCATCCCTCAATGAATAAGTATTTCCTGAGACGTACAAGGTGCGTAGCAGGGAACAAAAAGACAAGTCCCCATATTCATTAGGCTTGTATTTTAGAATGAAGAGACTAAAATGTAACACGTGAGCAATGAAATAAAGGAGACAAAGTTTACGTAAATGCCAAGAGAACAGTGACAGGATGGCCAGGAACTGTAGGTCGCTTTAGAGGCCTAACACGCGCTCCCATTTTCCCGCGTGAAAACAACGAAGATGGATGAATTATTTCTGCTAAATGCTATAGACCCACCTCAGCCCTCTTCTCTCTGGGGGAACCTCTAATATCCACTGCACCACTGAAATTTTTACCACCTTGAAACGCCTTCTTAAACCGCATGACCTTAACACGGTCACCCAGCAGCACCTCCACACTGCGACATGCCCGGTTGACACCACCTTCCCCATCCCCAGATTCCTCCACGCCACAAACAGCAGTCTGTCCACACAGGCGGGCGGGGCGGGACCCACGGCCCTTGTGTCACACAGGCTGCAGTGGGACAGTGGTGAGAGGCTGACAGCCCAGCATGGGCACTGTCCTTGGGCTCCCTGCCCTGAATCCCCACTCTGCCACCCATTGTGTGACTTTTGAAGAGTAGTGAACTTCTCACTCCTACTTACAACAGAAAAAGGGCAGACTTGCACCTTCTGGGCTTGATGAAGCAGATATGTCAAGCCTGGCATCGAGGATATTCAGCAAATATTGGCTCTGATTTATTAAATAACTTACTGTTTTCATATCACTTAGAACCATGTGTGGCCTATTAAATGAGCAGTATATATGAGCTAGTATTATTCCCACTCAGGAAAGGCTGCTTTATCATCATTCTCCATGTGCTGCTGATTTTATACCTTAAATCTCCCTCAAAAACGATCCAGGGGTCCCCACTGGCTCAGAATCACAGCTAAGGCGAAGGTCCCCTCCTTGCACTGCTAGGTGGTCGCCTGCTGACAGGGCTCCTTTACTCAGGTCTTGCCTTCCAGGCATTTTCCTAACAGGAACTCCGGTCCCTTTGCCCAGAAGGCCTTGGAGGGCTGTCCACTCTTCTCCAGATGATCCGGACCACTTAACATGGCCTACGAATTCCCGCACCGTCAGGTCTTGCTTCTTCCTTCTGTTTTGCTTTCCCTTCATGCTGCTCCTCATCACCTCCTCCCTGCACCATGTTCCCACTGTGAGCTTTCCACGCTCCCGGCGCACAGACCCTTCTGTTCCTAGACCTCACACAAAGCCTTCTGGTTCTCTTCACACTTTCCACGTGTCTCCAAAATGCCGACTCCTTGCTGTCCCGTCCCCTCCCTCCATGTTCTCGGCCTGGCCATTATTTCCATCCTGAAGTCCTTTAGAAGCCCCCACATCCGTGAGCGCTTCTCCAGGCCTGTCTCCTGTTCTCACGCCCTTCTCCTGGACTGACACAGTCTTTGTCCTTGTCACCTTCCACAGAAGACACTTTCTAGGAGTCAGACAGCATCCCTCTTGATTACTATTGGTTCCAGGAACTTTGTCAGAGAAGACTCTTAATAGATCGCTATTAAACTATATTACAACTGAAATGGTAAATGTATCATAGCTATAAATGCATCAAAATTCAACTCAGGGTGACTTAGCAAATACACTTTAGCTGCTTGCTTCACTGTTCATTTTATTTACAAATATGTTTCAGGGGCCAATCATATCAGACTAAAATGAATAAAATAACTTCAACACATTCTTGTGTTCAAAAGCTGACCAGTGCCCCTCACTTTTACACGTCCTTATCGAATTAAACCGAACTCAACTTGAATACCTGCTGTCAACACTGAAAGTTTCATTCTAAATAAAATTCTTCAGAAAGTGGCTGAGACGAGGGGATAATACCAACAATCACCTGAGGATTTAATTATAGTCTTTGCCAACTCTCATATGGGACAACCAACACCATTCAGCGTCTGGCATTTCCAAAGTAACTGGATGTTGATCTGTTTCTCCCCTCAGTCAGCCACACAGCAAGTTGCCCACCTCTCGACCACCACATGAGCAAGTCATTCAAGAGGGCACAGGTGCAAGCGTGCACCCGATGAGAAAACCCTCCAAACTACATGCCCTTTCCACGAAAGCGCAGTCCTCTGTTCAGAAGTACGGCACCAGACTCACTGAACAGGGCAGCATTTACAGAGGGAACAGATCCAGCTGTGAAAGTGGCTCCTCAGCCTTGACTCTCCTGCAGTCCACAAGGCTGATCCCCTCCCATCAGATGGCAAGCTGATTTGGATGCATTTACTTTTAAACGATAACCTTTAGCTTGAAATAAGGAAGTTGCATGGAAAAGCAAGTTACTGTTGAAGCTTCCTTAAAAAGCAGGGGAAAAGAATCCCCAGTGGTGTTTTAGAGCAATGATATGACTGTGAATTCTGGGACCCCGAGCAAAACTGCTGGCCTGAGCTCTTTCTCTTTCATGCCATCAGCAAATCAGACACCGCTCTGAAACTTCTAGTCACCTGTGTGGTAAGAGAGCATTCCCGCCCAGGACACATGAGAGGATGGCCACATTTGCTCTGACTTTTCCCTTCTCTCACCCATAATATATATGATATTTATATTTTGATTATATATTTATAACAACATAGATACTAATAGTATAATAATATAACATATACTATATATATTCCTTTATTTTGGATTCTCAGTTCATATTAGATCAACTTCTAGAGCACAGCCAACTAAGTGATCTCCAGCAACCAGTCCCATGTGCAAAGTGCTGGCTGGCGGAGTGTCAGTCATTGTGCTGTGTGTGACACCAGAGCTCTTCACTCAAGGAGGCAGCTGTTCATCTGACTTCTTCCCTGGATGGCTTAGCCATGGCAAGAATTTCTCAGCAGGAAGTGAAAATTCCATTATTTCAATATCCCCATCTTCTGGACCATTCCACTGAGGTTTTGAAACTTCTGTCTTTGGGGTGGGAGGAAATGGGCCCAAAATGCAGAAAGTACTAGCGAGGCAGCTAACAGGTGGTGTGTACCCTTCACGTGTCACTTATGGATCAGTCACCCAGCTCCCCAAGTCACAAGTAAACATGGTCATCAGTTTCTTCTGACACCTTCCAAAGATGTTTTATACACACAACAAGCATACATGCATAGACACATACTCTTTTTCACACAAATGAACACACACTACTTTTACCGCCTAATAAAACAGCACACAGAATGCTCAGGTGCTTTTGTGGCCACGTAGCAGTTCCTTGTCTGCCTGTACCCTAGTTAACTATGCCCATTTGATGGGCATTTCAGTTGCTGCCGGTCTTCTGCTTCCACACACAATACTGCCTTGAATGTTCTTGCACATCTACTATCTGTGAAGACATCTGAGATATGACTTCATCTCGACAAGTTCCTCTCCACGGAAGCTGTATCAATTTATACTCCCAGCCAGTCATGTGTGAGGACTCATTTTTCTACAACCATATCAAATTAGGGAACTGTTACATTTTTTGTCTTTGCCAGAATGTCGGTCACAAATGGTAGGTCACCAGATTTTTAACTTGAACATCTCTGTGGTTTAGCATATTTTCTCAAACATGCAGAGGCACTTAAATTTCCTTTACTGCAAACCAGCTTCGGACATTTTTCATCCGGGTCGCTGGTCTTCTTGATATTGATTTAGAAAGGCTCTTCCTATATTAAGAACAGCCTCCTGTCATGTTTACACAACATGCTCTTCTGCTCAAAACAAATGTACTAACAGAAAATATTTTGCTCAAACAATGTTTTTGCTGCTCTGTTTGGTATAACTTTCTACACTGACACGAAGGGTCGAAGTGATAGAAACAATCTAACAAGAGATAAAGTTTACACGATCCTAACACTGAAATGCTTAGAAAAGATTAAAGAAATGAAAAAGAATTAAATATAAAATACTGTATAACTTCAAAAACTCTACCTCAATTTTATATCATCATGTACGATAAATCAATTTTCTAAATATGATTACAGCCCTTTAAAACAAACCCCTGACAGTACCATAATGTTCATTTTACAAAGCTACCATGTTTTCTTTTTCTGTCTGCCTACTGTGCAGCCAAGCCTAGACAATTTTTAAATTGTTGCTGATCTCCTTTTTGTGTTCAAGAATAAGGCCTAAAAGTTCTAACACTATGGAAGCAAAACCACACACATCTAATTGTAATTTTTTTCTAGGACGAGACTCTGGAAAGTTCTCCTTTAAAAGAGCAACCACCATGGTGGCCCTGGTGAAACAGCAGTTACATCAATTGCCTCCAAAGGAGCTCAGGCCACATACCCCGGGGGTTGGAATCTGGGGGCGACAACCAATGTGAACACCTTAATAAAAATAAAATGGAGTGCTTCTTCCTCCTCTCTCTTCCTGCCTGCACCCTTTCTTAAAAAGAAAAGAACAACCATGGTTCTTAGCATGTCCCCACTACCTGATTTAGTATTATTCTCTAATGGGATATAAAGGATTAGAGATTACAATGTAAAATGCAGACATAAACTCACAGTGAAAATATATTTAGGATTCTGTGCATTAATATTGGAAAACAAAATATTTAATGCACAAGATTATATTTATTGGTATATGCTAAATTCATTTGATTCTAAATCTTTATGAAAATACTTAAAAAGGTCTCCTTAAAACAGCATTTTCAAAGTGCTCTTTAATCAAAACAAACTCTGGTGGAATGCTTTTTTCATCAAGAAATTCAGAACAAAAACAAAAAAAAAAACGGTGGTGGGACAAATAGGAAAGGAGTGGCTATATTAGGGAAAGAAAACCTCAAACAATGCGTATATAATTATTTCTTATTATGCATCCATACATAATTATTATTTTTTATTCTTATGTGCATCAACATATTCTTTCTTTGAGAAGAAAAATATAGGGTGGTAATTTCAATTATATGAATACTACAACACATTTCCCTCCCTCCACCACAGGCATCTAAAGATGAGACCATTTTACATCAACCAAAATGAACATTATTAGGAAAACAAAATGAAAGCACAAACTCTTTTAGACACAAAATCTTATCTAGCTCAAATCTTGCCTTGATCTCAAATATTATTACTTTCTTGGCCAAAACTCCAAAACCACTGCTGCAAATCAACAGTTTTACTCCTATCTGAAAATATAGTAATATTTACAAAAGGTGGTAATAGGCTAAAAAATGTTTTCTAATAGCTAGTCCCAGCCAATATCTTTAATATTGTGTTTGTAAAACTGTGTTTATTGTAAAGATAAAATGTTCATTTTTATGATTCATTCATGTACTGGTGATACCTTCCATGATTCCTTTAAACAGTATGATTTTTTCAGCATATCAAAAAGAAAATTCCTTTCATCAGGTGACAAAACTGTTCTGGTTAGAAAGAAAAGTATTATTCCTTGTATTAATAATGACTTATCCACAGCCTAGCAGAGCAAGGTTGCCTGACATTGCTACTATTTCTCAGAATTTTGTCTAGCAAAACTACCTTATGAAGTTAGATACAAAGAAGTCCTAGGTTCCTGGACTTTGGAATCAGCCTGACCTGAGTTTAATTTTAGATTCTAACTTACAGACTGTGTGACTTTGGCTATGTGACTCGGTCTCTCTGAATCTTAGTCTCCACACTGATGCGTAAATTTCAGTGAGTAATAGCCTTGGATCTCATTTAGAGTCACTTGAAAAGAGCTGCCCACAGTGCCTGGGACGAGACACATATTCAATAAATGGAGACCAAACTAAAAATCAGTTGCTTTCTGAAATCACCCTTGAATAGGCTCACATACAAATCAAAAACAATAAAGCACCTAGAACCGGATGGGGAAATACTTTCCTCATGCAACTGTTAGGCTGAAAACAAATAACAAAATTAAGAAAGCATACACTTCCCTAATAAGAAATCAAAGTTATCTATAGAAGATGTCTATGATTTTTCCAACAAACTTTGCACCCCCCCATGCTACCACATCCAATGTTTTCCTCACTATGTATGATTTTATAATATGAGCTTATATAAAAATAATCTTCTACATTGTTACTTATTAGTCATCTCTCCCAAGTAGAACTTCTTTACCTTCCTCTAGATCCTTCCTCCCCCAGGTGGCTGAGTGCTCACTTCTGTCTCGCAAATTTAATCGGTTGATGGTGCTCTGTGAAGGCATTTATCACTGCACTTTAATTATTTCCATTTCTGCCTTCCTGTTTCCACCATAAGTAGAAAATGCTTACGTGGTTATCACAAAGGCAAACTGCCTTTATGTCCCCCAACTCCCCCAAATAAAATACTGTGCTCATATTAGTGATTTTTCATTACTTCCTTGGGATAGAGTTCTAGAAGTGGAAATAGTGGATCAAAGAATACGAATTTTTCAAAGGTCTTTAATAAATGCTATCAAATCATTTTGCAGAAAAGTTAAAGGAACATATGTTCCTATTTAATTCATCTTTGAGTTGCTGACAGACAGCCCAGTAACTATTATGTGGAAAAAAATATTATTTGAAATATTATCTGAAAGGCAAAAGCATATCTACCATAATAACTGGGATATATAAATAAGTCTACAATTATTTAATATCATGATTAAATACTTATGATAGAACCGAGTCAAGGGTCTGGATAACCCCCACGTTTAACCTTTTGAAGAAATGTCAGACTGATTTCCAAAGTGGCTACATCACTTTACATTCCTGCTGACAGTGTCTGAGGGTTCCAATCTCTATGTATCTTTGAAAACATGTTATTACCAACTTTTTTATTATAGCCCTCCTAGTGGGTGTGAGGCACTGTCCACTGTAATCTTGATTTGCATTTCCCTAATGACTATGATGCTGAGCATCTCTGCATGTGCTTACTGACCATTTATTATGTGTATTCTTTCAAGAAACCCATTCAGATCCTTGGCCTGCCCACTTTTATATCAGATTGTTTTCTTTTTTTTCCTTTAAAGGAAAGGTGCAGCAGGAATGAAGACAAGCAGGCAGGCAGGCAGGAAGAGGGAGGGGGAGGAAGCATCTTTATTTTATTTTATTCAGTTGTTCACATTGGCTGCTTCCCACAACTCCGGACTTGGGACTTGAACCCAGGGCTCTGTGACTTGCTCCTTCAGAGGGAATTGACCCAACCACTGCTCCCAGAGTGCTGCTGCACTAGGGTGCACCAGACTGCCTGTAAAATTAAACTGTAGGTGTTCTTTAGGTATTTTAAATACAAATACTTACTGGATATGCTTTGCAAACATTTTATTCCCATTTCACAGACATCTTCAATTTTCGTTCGTATTCATTGAAGCAGAGTTTTAAAGTTCAACGAAGCCCAGCTTATCTCTCTTTTCATTTTTTGCTGGTGTTTTTGGTGTCATATCTAAGAAATCATTGTCACGTACAAGATGCACCCTTATGTTTTCTTCTAAGAGTTTTAGTGTTTTAAATCTTAAGTCTTTTATCCATTTGGAGTGAATTACTGTATGTTAACTAACATGGGACACAGTCTGAAGTCACTCTTTACATGTGGATACCCAGTCAGGCCCGCACCACTTGTGAAAATTATTCTTTACTCAAATTATTTTGGCATCTTGGTCAAAAATCACTGGATCACACATTTATGGGTTTATTTTTAGGTTCTCTTTTCTATCTTTGGATTCTCTCTTCTATTCTATTAATCAGTATGTATATTTTTATGCCAGTACTGTACTGCCTTACTTAGAAGACAATTTGCTGGAAAGTTTTATCCTTTTATTCAAAATTGTTCTCATTATTCTGGGCTCCCTAGGTTTTCATTTGAATTTTAGCAATAGCTTGTTAACTTCTGACGGATTAAAATACAGGTTGGATTCTAAGAGGAATTGTATAAAATCTGTAGACCAACGCAGGAAATAATGCCATCTTAATATCGTCTCTCAATTCATGAGTATGAAATGCTTTCTATTTATATTTTCCTTAATTTCTTTTTCAACAGTTTGCAGGTTTCACACTATATGTTTTGCAATTCTTTTAAAAACATCTACTCCTAAGTACTTTATTCTTTTGAGGCTCTTGTGAATGGAACTGTTTTCATAACTTTATTTTTGGATTGCTCACGGCAGGTGAACGGAGATGCCGTTGGCTTACATGCACTTATTTCGTCTCCCATACCCTGTTAACCAGCTGACATGTAATAGTTTCTTAATGGACTTCGTGGGATTCTCTACATATAACACATCACCTACAAGAGGAAATATCTACAATTTTCACCAACTGTAGTTGTTCCCTGGGGAGTGGGTCCACAGAACAGCTGTCCCTGAAGTGAGGCGCTACCATTCAACTTTCAACATACATTTTCATCGATACATAACTTGCTTCAAAACCGGAGTATAAAATTCTGACTGTAATTTGAAATGGCAGCAAAGTTTTATTCCTACCAAAGAGTTTGCATGTGAACCAAAAAAACCCAAAAACTCACTAAAGAGAATGAACTGAGAGGGTCTAAAAACAATGAACAACGGCGCACCCTAGTGGCTTAGCCGTGGAAGCAGCTGAGATGCAGACCATGTAAAGCTCAAGGATCCAGGGTCAACCTAGGACAGGGGTTAAAAAAGAAAAAAAATACAGAAGAAAATGATTCCTTTCCTTGACCATCCTAAACAGGCCTTTGGGTCATTAGGTTTTTATGTTTAACCATCAGCACAAATATAACCTGGGTGTGCCCAAACTGAATAGTCTAAGCACTTTTGAACTTCTCCTTTATCATTAACTATTTTGACCAGTTTCATGTTAAACAGAATAAGAGAAAAGGAAAATGTCCTGGGAATCCAGAAGGAAATTGTAAAAAAGATTATAAAAATTCTGCTTGTTTTTGGTATTTTTGATTTCATCATTTGAATAAACAGAATAGTGTTTTGAGTTTAGCAGGTTTTGTACCTCTTAAAATGCTAACACGTATTTAAAATGAAAATAAAAACCTAAAATATAAAACACTTCTGCTGCTACTACTTAACTTTTGCTTCTAGCATGCTTTCATTTTCCAAAATTTCCATCCACTCTCCTTTTCACTTTTTTATTAAAAGTGCTAATTTGTGTTGGACTATGTGTTTTGAAAAGTTATACATAACAGAAAATCTGCTATGCATCACTTTTAAGGGTACAGTTGAGTGGTGCTAAACAGACACGCACTGTTGTATTAACATAACCACCATCCATCCCTAGAACCCGTTTCATCTTGCAAAAGTGAAACTCCATGTCCTTTAAACACTAAAACCCCTCACCCGACTCTTCCCCATCCCTGGACGCCAGCTTCCATAGCCATGAATTCGACACACAGAGGAAACGCCTGACTTGGAATTCTATAATATTTCTTCTCTGGTGACTAGCTTATTCAGCATAATGTCCTCCAGGCTCATCCAGGTGGCAGCATGTGGCAGAATGGCTTCCTTTTTAAGACTTCCACAGTCAGGATGAGCCACATTTTGTTTATCCATTCACATCAATGAACTCTGAGGGCTTCCACCTCTTGGCTATAAACATGTTTCTGTAAATATCTTTTCAAGACATTGCTTTTTAATTGTTTTGTTAAAAACTCAGCAGTGGAATAGCTGCATAATAAATATGAATTTTCACATTTTTATACTTCATTTAATAGCACACAAATATTCCGATTTCTTTACATACTCATGTGCACTTACTTTCAGGGTTGTTTTGTTTAGCTTTGTTTTCACCCTGGGCCCCTCAAGAACCCAGGTCCACTGTCTGTACCCCAAGCAGCTCAGCTGTGGAAGACACACAAGGGTGCACCTGGTTTTTGTTTACGTCTTCGTTTTGCTAATAACAGCCACCCTAAGACCTATGAGGTGGTGTCTATTCGTGGTTTTCACTTACACTTCCCTAATGACTGGTGATGTTGAGCTTGTTTGGATGTGTTTATTGACCATTTGCGTATCTTCTTAGGACAAATGTCGATTCAAATCCTTCACTAATTTTTATTTAATAATTTTATCATCACTTTGTTTACATTGCTGTATGCATTTTAGTACTGAAGTCACACCTCAGTGGGTGCGCACTTCACACCACACCCAAGTGAGAGTTCTAGAACCTTCAGCACCACCACGTCCCCTCTCTCGCTCCCGGACTCCCGTTCCACCCCATTGGGAGCCGCTGTTTAGCGTTCTGTGAATTCTGCTGGGGTTTAACTGCTTGCTTTTGTTTCTTTATACTCTAGAGCAGATGAAACCACCCTATACTTCTCTCTTCCTTTCTGACTTATTTCGCTGGACACGATCCCGTCCAGTTCCATCCAGGTTGTTGCAAAGGGCACAGTTCTGTCTTTTTAAAGTTACATAACTGCCACTGAGTATCCAGATCACAGCTTCTTTAGCCAGTCACCTGCTGACCGGCATTTAGGTTGTGTCCATGTCTTGACTTGTGAACTGTGCTGCTGTGAACATACAGGCGCAGATATTTTTTCTGGTTGTGTTTTTGTCTTCTCTGCCTTTGCCCAATTTTAAATCAGGTGGCTCACTTTCTCTGCTGTTGGGCTGTTGGAGTTCTTTATACATTCTGAATAATAAACCCTTGTCAGACTCATGAAAATATTTTCTCTCATTCTGTGACTGCCTTTTCACTCTATTCACTGTATCCTTTGAGGCACAAGTTTCCCTTTTTCATGTGGTCTAATTTATCTATTTTTTTCTTTTGTCGTCTGTGATTTTGATGGCCTATCCAAGAAATTATCATCAAATCCAATGCCATGAGACTTTCCCCCTGATTTTCCTTCTAATAGTTGAATACATTTAGCTCTTACATTTACGTCTTTGATACATTTTGAGCTGACTATGTTTATACTGTAAGGGTTCGACTTGATTAAAAAAAAAAAAAAAGAGCAAGCTCTTACATCTGAATATCCAGTTTTTCCAGCATCACTTGCCAAGTGGACTACCCAATCCAGCAAGGAAAGAAAGGGCTTGACACTCCTGTCAACAGTCATTTGACCATATACCCCAGGGTCTGTTTCTGGGCTCTCAATTCTGTTCTGCTGGTCGCCCACGTGTCTGATGCCAGGACCACAGTGTTTTGATTGCTGCCAGCACTAGTTTGAAATCAGGAAACATAAGCTCTCCAACTTAGTTCTTTTTCAAAACTGTTTTGGCTAGGTGCAGTCCCTTGAGATTCCATACGAATTTTAGGATGGATTTTTTGTTTCTTAAAAAAATCGACTGGGGTCTCATAAAGACTGCATTGAATCTGTAGATCTCTTGGGGTAAAGCTGACGTAAGAGCATTAAGACTTCCAACTGAGCAGCACATTATGGCCTTCTAGTTGTGTCTTTAATATCTCCCAGCAACATTCTATAGACAAGTCTTTCTCCTCCATGGTTAAATTTATTCCTAAACTTCTTATTCTTTTTGATACTGTTGTAAATGGAAGCTTTTTTGCTTGTGATTTGTTTTTTTAAGGAAAGGTACAGGCAGGAATGAAGTCGAGTAGGCAGGCAGGAAGACAGAGGAGGAATAAGCATTTTATTTTATTTTTGTTTAGTTGTCCACCCTGGTTGCCCCTCCCCACCCCGGACCCAGAATCGAACCTGGACCCTTGCGACGTGTGTGGACTACGCCATTGGAGGCAGCTGAGCCAACCACTACTCTACCACAGCAGCCCCTTCGTGTATTTTTTTTTAAAGAGACCTATATAAAAGGTTTGTATGATTGCTATACTTTCCTCATCTGAAATCTCAAAAATCAATTTTTAATGAATTAAATAACTAAAAACACGGGATATCTGCAGTATCACATACGTGTGACTCTGCCTGCACTGCCTCTGGGGCCATTAACCTAGACTGCCGTCTCGAGGCTAACTCAGGTCGTTCTGGACGTAGCAGTGGCTAATCTGGAAAGCCGAACCAAGGTCACAGCTGCCCTCTGAGCCAGTAAAAGCAGGACTCACACACTATTAAGGCCTGCCTTCCAATGAGCCTTCACTGACTCCATTAACCCGCCACTCTTCAACGACTCCTTCCACTGATGTCAAATGAAAGTAGCACAATCTCTACATGTTTAGCCAAATGGGAGATACCGCCAGGAATACTCACTTTCCATTGGTTTCAACACGTCTGTTAGCAGCTAAAGCCATAAATATGGGCACTAGTTTCTGATGTAATAGATCATGGTAGGTATTTCTCAGAAATATTTTAATGCGCTAATATGGATTTCTTTTTAAATAGCCCTATTTCCCTCTTAAGTTAAAGTGTGAAACCAGAGGCAATTCTACAGGAAAATGTCAAAAGATTCCATTTGAATGGTCAGACCAGTGGCCTCTCGTTTTCTAACATGGAATGTGAAATAAGCACAAAGAAATAACTACTCTAAGAAGTATTATGAACAGTTTTCGTATTAAGGCAAGGAACTGCTTAGAAAAACACTATCTTGGAGTAGACTGACACTGCTAACTGGACTAACACTTTCAGGGTGACTCAGTACAGAAGTGAAAATTAGGCCCACATCTACGTTTCTGTAAAGCCAATCTTCCCTCAGGAAAATGCTACACTATAACATTAGTACTTACACTATTCGATATATCGTTTGCTAGTTCACCTGATCTATGGCGAAGTGTACACTTAGTTTTACAAAAGAGCATATAGACAGAAACATAAACGATCATGAAAGTTCACCTCGATATGTAAGACAAATGTGAACGTCATCACAGCTTTCAGTTTAAGGGAGCTGCATGAAATATCTTTTAGTAGTGAATGCTTTAGAACTGCTGACACCTAAAATGAATCTCAAAGTTTAAAAACATTCAAGGAGACTTCCCTTAGTTCATGAATTAATCTCATTTCTTTGCTACCTGACCACATAAAAAGGTCAGTTCCTCCAGCGCAATGTCCTAGCACTAAACTAGCAGAGGGCGTGAAGAAGAATTTGTTGAAAACGAATTCTTATTCAGTCTTGACATGTGGACTTTTCTCACAGGGATCACGAGACTCGCATGTACCTCAAACCTCACCAGGTCTTATTTCAGTGAAATTATTTTTGTTTTCATATATTGCTTAAATCTTCTGACTGAAAAGTCACATTTCCCAAAAAACAAAATGACATTTCAATGTAACTCAGTTACAAGAAGTGTCGAGTAATTATCATATTCATTATTCTAACTACATAGTAGCTTCATCAGTTCATACTGAAGTAAAAGGCGGACACAAGTTAAAATAATAACTCCTCATGGTATTTTTATAATAATCTCAAATCATAAGATTTAAATACATACCTTTGCTATCACAATATAAACACTAAATTGTATTGCAACATTGTTCAGTACAGACCAGAATAAAACTAAATCAGTTTTGTCATGGATATTAATTCAAAGGATTTAAATTCCTCAAAACAAAAAGACTATCACCACAAGGTAAATTCCACCTGAAGAATGTCTCACAACACGAATGCTCAGAAAATGTGACATGAGGCTTCAGATGATTTGTTTTAAAAGAAAGGTCACCTACCACAACTATCACACACTGGAATTATAATTAAAGATGTTCTCGCCATAACAAAGGCAAAGGTATTACTTCTCGACAGAAAACTGAATCAAGAAGTTTGCTTGGGATCTAGCTAAATCTAGGAATCCACTTCCCAATTAACAAAAGAGAAGGAAAAGTTGCATTTATTCCGTTCCCTAAAGAGGGTGAAACAAATTCATATCTATGCTAATAAGAAAGATAAGAGTCACTAAATAGGTTGAAATTTGTTGTAACTACTCATAGATGATATCAAGATGACAAGAAGAAATGAAACTCACAGAGAATGTTGTCCCATGGTGTGACGCTTTGACCATGTGGATTTTGTCATGCAATTTTATGGAGAGCTCCCAGCTGTCCACTTGTGGTTTTACAATAGGCACTCTGAAGTACAAAGAAAAGGAAAGGTTAATCATTTTACATGATTTTCTCACTGGAAACGAACTTTTCCTTAACAGTAAGTATGCAGGATAAAAATGTCAAAGGGTATATTTCAAAATACTCTATTTTCAAAGGTTCTGTCCTTGGGAAAAATCATTCAGATTTGAACTAGAGAGACTAGAGAGCTTAAGAAGTCTCTCTCTCAGACCATCATCTATTCAAAATATCATTACCTATTTTACAGATTTTAGTTAATTGTGACGGTCCTTTAAAATTTAAACATTCTCAAGCAATATTAATTTTTTAAATATTTGGTTACTGTTGGAGACTGTTTTTAAAACATATACTACCAGTCTTTTCTTCGTTCCAGGATATTTAACTTATGCAGTATGCAAAACACTGCACATAATTAGTGTATGCAATGTAGTGAGTTTGGACATATCTGCTCCTCCACTGCCATCCTACCATCAAGACCCAGAGACCAACAGCACGCCTCGACTCTGGACCCCGGTGCCAGCACAGGTTGGGAGAAAGGGCCAAGAGGGGGAACAGGAACGAATCTGAGGAGCATCTACTACGGTGCCAAGCCCTGCACAGGAGCCACCATGTCACCCAGAGGACCGAGCAGGCTCTGGATGATGCAGATGACCTGGCTCGACTTCACACTGTTTGTCTTCCAACGGGGCTGGTGCCGCGCCCCCCAAGGAGTAGGACAATGACAAAAACCACCTCCCAGCTAGATGACCACCAAATGGCTTTCTTCAGTCCTTGCTCTTCTCAGTAACTACGTCATTCCCCTGCTCCCAAATGTCCTGTGGATTTCTACTTCACACCACGGTACATTTTCACTGACTTGATACCATTCAAGTTCCTTCAAAATAAAGCCTCACTCTTAGTATCCAATTTTCTTTGTATTCTTCTGTGATTTGCACATCAGGTTGGGCCAAACCTTTAAGGTGCTTCACAGATCAAACCAAGCCAGGCTGGTAGAAACCCCAGTTCAGCCATTACAGGCACACCCCGCTTCACTGCACACTGGAGACACTGCTAGTTTCGAACAAGTCCCAAAAAGATAACACACTGAAGCTTCGGATGAGGGCTAGCATTTTTTAGCAATAAAAGTTTATTTTTAAAAGAAGGTATTTAACAGTTTGGGAGGGAGAATGCTATTGTGCACTTAATGGATTATAGTACGGAATAAATATAACTCACAGATGCGCTGGGAAACCAGAAAAACCGTGGGACCTTACTGCGTCACTCGTTTTTTATTGCAGTGTCTGGAATACATCCTGCAGAAGGTCCCAGGTCTGCTATAATTAGTTCTGACCTTGAGCAAACGGCATAAGCCTCAATTTCCTTACATATAAAATTAAGACAATAACAGCATTTGCACCATAATGATGTACTGAGGATTAAATTAAACAACGCATGTAAATGCTAACTTCTATCACTGTGATCAGTCCCAACTCTGGGCCTCTATCTACTCTTGTTTTCCCTCATAACTAAAATTCCTCTAAGGAAACTCTGGATTCTTTCTTCTCTCTGCTTCTCAAACCAATAGACGTTAAATAAGGCTCTTACCTCTTTCATAAACAGCTCCCTAATTACAACAGAAACGTCAGGGAACTCCCTTCTACTTAACCTATGTTATGTACCGAGTATTCTTCAGGACTTGGAGGCCCAATGAAGGACCTCTTTCAAGTGAAGCCCTTTCTAGTTACTGCAGCAAGCCTCACTTCCAGAGGAGGTGAGGGGCTATTCATCCCGCATCTTGTTCCAGCTCAGAAGGCATTTTCCCACGGAAAGCAATCTTACAGCTGGGGCAGAGAAGTAACTGCCATTCTTCAGAACCCAGCCACTATTTATTTTTCCATTGTCTTATTTTGATCCACATCTGTTCCGTGTTTGTTGTAACCTACCCCAGGAGGGACACGGGCTCTTTGGCGTTAAAACACTGAGGTCTAATCTCGGGCCTGACTCTTCCTAGCAAAGCACCAGGGACTCATCCAATGCTGCTGCAGCGCTGTCCACACCTGTAAAACGTGGGTCAGAGCAGGGGCGGGGAGGGATGGGAAAACTACTGCTGCCTCCGAGCACTAACTCCTGAAGGGGCACTTTCTTTTGAGGGACTATGTCAACAATAAATTACTCTCAGTGTGAAAATGAGGTTTCATTGAGCAGGTCTGAAGCAAGACCATGAGATACCAAAAAAAGATGGTCAAACTATGGTGTCTGAGTTTGCGCTTGTACAAACATGATTTGCTAGGATTCTTTAAGTCTTTACAAAGTTTCAAAGGAGTTTCGCTTTGTTTTTGTTTTTTTTAATGGATAGAGTTTGGCACATAAGCCCAATGTAAATATAAATAAGCTCTACAGTAGAAAAAATAAAATAAACTATAATGATAATAATACAACATCAGTCTGAAAGTACAGATGCTCTGTTTCTGCAAAATCAGTGAAACCAAGTTAATAATGTTACTTTGAAATATTGGTATCAATTCTACAAGCCCAAACATGTTCAGAAAGGTAACAATTACCTAATGTTTATAATTGTTTTCAAAAAGTCAAATTATGTGTTTAATTCAAGAATTGTCTGAAAATTTTTCATGAACAGTTCTAAGAAGGGGGAAAAGTCTTAGAGCTTCACTTAAAGCCCTACGATGATACAAAGGAAAGAGCTTCCTTTTCTGAAATGTTTCCAGTGAAAGAGGCTACTATCTGATCAAAAATATCATGTGTGACTTATTAGTTACTTGTAAAGCTGATATCAATTAAGCCACTACTTCAAAAAACAAACAAAACTCCCAAACCCAGTAAAAAGGAATTCACATAAATAGCTACTCACAAAGAAAATCAAATAATAAGCTCGTACTCAAGCCTGTCTACTTTGATTATCATCAGCGAACCAGAATGAATATGCTCAATAAAACCATTTTTTTTTTCTATATTTTATGGTAAAAACTGGTGGTGGCTGAGTGCCAAGTTGTCGATCGGAGCACATTTAATGTATTGGAATATTTTACTCCAAAAAAATGCAGGTAATACACACTACAAAGCTACGATGTATCATTTTTTGAAAAACAAATTTTATGGAAACAAAACCTAATGGTATCTTCAGTGGGCGAGGATTATAAACATCTCAAAGCCATTCTTATGAGACGCTCAAAAAGCTGGTTTTCAATTGTGCCGTTGCCTGCTTAAAACAACGAGAGTGGTGGAAGAATCATTAAGCAGCCCCTCATCATAACTTGCCCAGTGGGCGGTCTGTAAAATCATGAAGAAGAATATGCTGCGTTCCACAGCCACCGGGGTCAGCTTCTGCATACAAATCTTTGCAGGAAGAAAAAGGCCTTCAGAAAAGTGGGGCATTCATCTGAGCCAAGTTCAGAGAATTTCCAGCACAGTGAAAAGATATGTTATGCAAGCACACAGAAGTATTCGGTGGGGGCAGGCAGAACCCCCTACAAGGGGACTACAAAGGAGGCCTCCCATGGCTCATGAATAAGTCGAGGAAATGATCAGAAAAAAAAGAGGGAGATGTTTAGACAGATGGCCCACTTAAAATGCCTGAGACAGGGCATAAGCAATTTTAATGAAACTTTAGATCTAGCATGTGAATTGTTTCTTATTTCCTCCAGAAATTTTTTTTTTCCTTAAATCCACGGAAGACCAAAATTCAACAATTCACTGAAAAACCCCCTTGTTTCCATGTTGGGCTGGAGAAAGGTCCCAAATACAAGTTTTACTGGTGCAATAGATGCATATAAAATTCTTCACAGAACCATCATCTATCAAAATGAACATAAAAAGCATGGAATGAGCAGATTAAAGGAATTTTAAACAGAAGTCTACTGCCAAACCAAACACAAATGTAAGCCTTATTATGTGAGAATTTACAACACTCGAACATTAAAGTTCATCACTGCAGACGCAAGATAAAAGCAGCATTTTCAGAGAACCTTTCAAAGCTAGAAATTGTCATAGGAGAGGAATGGAATTCTGCCTACATGCAATTAAAAGAGTGTGTGCTCACATATAGGAGGCTGTGAAACAGAGAGTGTATCGCAACATAGTGCTTCGACGTAGGGAACGTTCCCCAAAGTTTGGCGTCATTAGCATTATGAATCACTACACAAACACCACCTGAATCTAGAAAGGAATACATGCTACTGATACTGTAATTTTAATATTATGCAAATGCTATGCCTTCTTCCACCAATGAGGCTTTAAGGCTTTTGACTGAAAGTACAGAATTAAGGTTCATGAACTGGAAATTATCTTCCTATTCAAGAAAGGCAATGTAGTTTAGTCATTACCCCTGTAGGACCTGGTGACTGACTGACCACTGACCATAAAAGTTGGGTGACCTTAACAAGTGACAACCTCCTCGTGTCTCCGTTTTAAGATAAATAAGCATACATAACCCACATGTTGACCAAAAGAGACAAAATATAAAATGCTAAAAATATAAATGCTGAATGAGTTATTATCATTATTATAATTTGGTGCAATGATACCTGAAAACTGTTATTATTTATTTCAATAACCCTGTTTTTCAGAAAATTAATATGGAATTTACATACAGTGAAAGTGAAAAGATCACAAGTCCATCATTCACCTTTCTGGGAAACCCACCACTTCCCCCACACAGTTCACTGCAGATTAAAGTTTCACATCAACAGACTCCAAAATTACACACTCCCGTGTAGCTGAGTATATTTCTGCGGTTCAATCGTACTGAGTAGCTCATTCTGCTTTGCTGCTGAGTAGCACTCTATCAAACAAACATATTCAAATTATTCATCCTTTTGTTGACGGGCATCTGGGCTGTTTCCAGTCTGGAGCTCTTATTGAACAAGGTTGCTAAAAATATTCAGCATACAAGTCTTTTTTGAAGACTTAGTTTTCATTTCTTATGGGTAAATATCTAGAAGTGAAACAATGGGGCAAAAGTATGTTTAATTTTATGAAAATTGACAGAAGTATTACAACATTCCTTTTTGAAAGGAATGATGTAGGCAGGAATGGAGGCAAGTAAGGCAGGCAGGCAGGGAGAGGAGGAAGAAGTAATTTTATCTTTTATTTTTATCCAGTTGTTACCCATGCTGTTTCCTCCCACGCCTGAGACCTCAAACCCATAAGTCTGTGGTTTTGTGCTCCTTTGGAGTCAAATGACCTAACCACTACTCCACCAGGGCGTACCACGCATTACATTTCTACAATCCCACATTCCCACTACCAATGGAGTTTGCTCCGCATCCCACCACCATTTGGGGTTGTTATTTAGTCTGATTCTAGCCAGGCTGGTGGCTGAGAAACCGTTATCTTTTTATGGTTTCATGTGCATTTCTCTACAACTAATAATATCTAACAGTGCTTACTGGTCATTTGGATTCAAATACCTGTCCCTTTTTATTAGGAGTAACATTTATTAAGATATATTAGTATTGATTTATGGGGTTTCATTTTGGAGAGAAAGCAGCCCTTTGTCAGATTTTTGTACTGGGAATATTTCTGCCTTCTGTGACTTGCTTATTAATTTTCCTAAAAAATGTCTTGCCTTCAGCAGAAGCGTATTTCTAATTGATAGACATAGTACTTAGAGCAGGTTGAAGCTCACAGAAAAAATGAGTAGAAGTTCAGTGGTCCCACGACTGTCTCCCCGACGACTGACATCTTGCACTACTGTGGTGACTCTGTCACGAGGGACGAGCTGATGCTGCCACATCACCACTGACTGGAGCTCAGAGCTGCAGCAGCATTGACTGTGTTGCAAGCTGGAACCGAGTATGCCAACATGCGTTCGCGGCTAAACAGCACAGAAAAGTTTCGCGGCCCTGCCATCCCACTGCCCGACCCGACACTCGCCCCGCCACTGAGTCCCACGGTCTCCACCGTACTACCTCTTTCAGAGAGTCAAAAAGTCAGAAACAGAGAGAATGGAGCCTCTTCAGACTGGCTTCTTTCACGGAGCATTAGGCAAGTCTTTTCATGACCTGATAGGTTTGTGTTTTTTGTTTTTTAAGATGAAGCACTTTTCTTTAATTTCCATTTAGCTGCTTCCCCCAGACCTAGGATGTGAACCCAGGCTTGCATCCTTTAGAGACAACTGACTTAACTACCTTCCACTGAGGCGTGCCGGGAGGTAAGAACTTTAGAAAAGAGAAACAATCGAAGTCGGAGAGAAGTCTCTGCCAAAACATTGTTGTTTTCCATGGTTTTTCTTCCAATTTTTCTTTTACTGCAGTAACTTTGTTTTACAAAATAAACTCACATGTGTAGGTTGCCCATATTTGCAGTATACCCATTCCTCAAAGACATGTCAACACACCCTGTCCTCCACATCACCAGCGTTCTTCAGCACTGCCCAGTGGGCTGCACCACCACTCGCCACCGCCATACCCACCTCCACCTCAGTTCCGTTTCCTGCTGGTAACCTCAGTTCTACTGCAAGTTCATCTGTTCCTTTATTTTGTCTGTTCACATTCCACCTATGAGTGAGCTCATCTGGTCTCTTTCTTCTTTTGACTTGTTCCACTTAGCATCGCCCCCTCCAGTTCCATCCATGCTGATTCAAACGACAGGGTTTAATCTCTTCTCAGGGCCGTATAGTATTCCACTGTATATATGGACCACATCCTCTTGACCCATTCACCTGACTTTGGGCACGTAGGTAGTTTCTGGTTCTCGGTAGTCCATTTCATTTTACAGCTGAATAATGTTCCATTGTCTGGATGTAACCACAGCCTATCCATTCACCTACTGAAGGGCAGCTTGGTTACTTCTATGTTTTGGCAATTTGAGTAAAACTATTATGAAAATCCATGTGCAGGTTTTAGTGTGGATGTATGTTTTCAACTCACTTGGGTAACTGTCAGGAGGACAACCACTGGATCACATGATCAAGACGTTAGGTTTTGTAAGACACCACCCAGCTGTCTTCCAAAGCAGCCTACACCAGCTTGTATTCTTATTTGCAACTGTTGCCACATATCCTCCCAAGCATTTGGTATTATCAGTGTTTTCAATTTCAATTATTCTACTAGGTATGTGATGGGATTTACTTGTTATTTTAATGGCTATCTTAAGATAAGCAAAAATCAAACTTATTTTTCTGCTTATGCCCTTGATAAGATTTGGACTCAGCCAAGGTCCGGAAGATACACTCATGCGTTCTCTTAGAGGCGTTAGACCTACGATTCATCTCAGTTTCTCTTGCAGTGGGAGATAAGGGTAGAGGCTCAGCTAGCAGCTCAAGAAAATTTTAGATCAAGGTCTGCAACTCGGTTCATCTTGAGGATTGTCCTAGGTGCCTTTACATGACCATAAAAATTTCAAAACCATGGGGTCAATTTCTTCTCCTTCCTTCCCAAAACAACCTGAATAGGATTATGACAGGTCCTGTGTTGAGTCTACACTCCCCTCTAGGGAGAAGTAGCATCTTAGCAATATTTGCTCCTGTCCCTGAGAATGATATGGCTGACCTTTACGCACTTTTGAATTTCAGCAAATTGTGTTAGTCCTGAACCTCTTTGTTCAACGTATACCTAGCTTTGTAAGGTACAGTCCTTAGAGCTTTCTTTAAAATAAATCTACTAACTTGTTCTGGAAAACTTCTTTCCGATCCTGATACTATTCTCTTTTTCAAGCCTGATATCCGGACTAATGAGTCTTGATTTTATTTTATTAAAAGTATTTGTGTAAGCATTTTTATGCCACATTAAATGGAACTTTAATTTTCACTCCGATGTGAGTCTATTGAAACACAATTTATATCTAATTGACTTTCTATCCTGTTTGTTAAGTTTCTTTTTTCTAAATAATATTTTGCAGATTCCTGAATGTTTTCTATACAAATAAGTCCTCTATAAATAGAAATGACTTTATTTTTCCTTTTCTGATCCCCATGCCTCTTCTATCATTTTCTTTCCTATTATATTAGAATCCCTAATATAATGTTAAGCAAAAGTAATAAATACAAATAATTCTGTCTCATTACCGATCTAGAGAAGACACTCATTATTTTTCAAATATTGTTGGCTTCATTCCTCTATTCTGTCCTTTTGCAGCTCCAAATATATGTTTGACATCCTGATATTATCCCATGTCACAGAGGCTCCCTTTAATTTTTAAATATATCTTTCTGTTCTTTTTCTTCTTCAGATTGTATGAGCTCTACTGTCTTAAGTTTACCAACTCTTTCTTCTGCCAGCACTAACATGTTCTCCAGCCTATCCAGAAAATATTCCATTGCAGATATGAGAGTATATTTTAAATTGAGACATTCTAGCTGGCAATTTGTTGTCATTTCTATGCTGATCTCCCTCATCAGTTTCTGCATTTTGATCTGATACTTAAAAATCACAGTTGGCTGTGAGACTGGCTGCTTTTTCTCTTGACTATGCGTCCACTTTAATTTTTGAACTGCATGCAAAGTGAACTCTGATTGCATACTGGATTATGGAACCCCTGTGAGACTGTAGGATTCCTTCTGTCATCCCCTTAAAAGTGCTCGTTTTTATGACAGCAGACAATTAAATTACTGGCTGATCACCCTGAAGGTATGGTATCCCACCTTGAGGTTGTGCCAGGACATATCTACTTGATTTGGCTCTAAGCGGGTCAGAAATCCCACGTATGTATTCCAGACGTCAGGGTCCACCTAGGGTTCTATTGGTAAAAATTCAAGGTACTTACAAGTCCCTCAAAATCAGTGAGGCTCAAATTTGAAATAGAATCATCTCCTTGATGGGCAGCAACTGAAATTTCAGCTCAGTCATTCAGCAGTCCAGCAAATGTTAGAAGTTGTGTTTCCTGGACTCTTCTTTATGCGTGTACTTTCTAGAGTCAGTCAATGACTGGAGGAAACTATGTGCAATATGGATTCTTCATGCTGTTGCTTCCATAGTGACATGATCTCCTGCTCAGTTTTCAACAATTCCGAACATTCTGTCATTCTCTAAGAGCGCAGTCAACAAGACCCTGGGTGGCCACTTGAGTTGCTGCCATGTTCTCATGCAAGGAATGATCACAGCTCCCGGGAAAAGGGACATAAACTTGGCTTTCATTTGAGATGTTCTACTTCTGTAAAGGGTCAAAATCCTTCAAATTCTGACTGCGTTCAGATGTCAGCCAAAGACTCTAAATATTTGTATCTGATATTTTCTGCAGAGTTTAGCTTTGTTCTCTGGGTAAGATTTAGTTGGAAATAAACTACATAACGATGAAAAGAACTAACTGAGCTTTTCTATGTTGTTAAAACTTTATATCACTCACATTCAAAGGCAGAGGAAGAGGGAAGAGTCCAGGATCGCATCAGTCTACGACTTACACCTGCCAGGCAGAACCCTTGGTACCTCCACTTGAATGCTTCAATTAATTTTAATTAATGTCACGAAGCTGAGAGAAGCTATATAAATGTTTTATAATTGAGATGAAATAATCTTAAAGACTTCCTCATGCTACAAGATACAATGATGTCTCATTTTAATTTCTAAAATTTGAACGTCTATTATACCATCAAGAAATAAACCCTTAAATATGTTCCAAAAATGTTAAACCACTTTTTACATAAAATTTCCATGTCATAAATCTAGCCCATCTAAAGTATACTACTATCCAATGATTGTTAGAATTATGTTATGCACCCGTCACTGCAAGCAATTTAAAAACACTTGCATTACGACAAAAGGAAACTTAGGGTTCAGGAACAGCCACTTCACATTCCCCCTCCAATTTCAACAGTCCTTTGCAACGATTAGCATATTTCCTATTTCTACAGCTTTATTTATTCTAGAACCCATCTAAATGGAGTAATAAAATTTGTGGTCTTTTATGACTGCTTTAGCACATTTAGGATAATGTTTGCAAAGTTCACTCCTGTTGTGAAAAGCATTGAAATGCCATTTATTTTTATTATTAATATTCAATTACAAATATTCTACTTAACATATATATCTATTCATCATTTCATGGATATTAGGACTGTTTCCACTATTTGCTCACGAAGACAAATGCTGCTGCAAACATTTGTCTATACATTCATATGAACATACAGCTTCATTTATCTAGGAGTGGAATCGCAGGGTCATGTGGTAATTCTACAATTATAAGAAACTATTATTTCCATTTTACTCATCCATTCCTCCCAGGAACATAAGAGGGTTGCAATTTCTCTACATAGTCAGTAATATTTGCATTATAGTCATCCTAGTGGGTGTAAGGTAGTATCTCACTGGGGTTTCATTTGCATCTCCCTAATAATCAATGACGCTGTGTATCTTTTCATGCTGGCCATTTGTATATTTCCATTCATGTACTTTGTCTATTTTTTGTTATCTTTTTATAGTGAGTTATGAGTTCATTATTCTACATAAAAAACTCTGACCAAATAAATGATTTGCAAATATTTTCTCCAATTCTACAGGCTGTCCTTTTACTTTCTTGATGTTCTTTAAAGGACAAATTTTTAATTTTGTTCAAGTCCAATTTATCTACATTTTTCTTTGGTTTTTTGTGCTTCTGACATCTTACCTAAGAAAAATGTCTAACCAAAGTAACTGCCTAGCCAAAAGTAACAAAGATTAACTACTATGTTTTCTTCTGTGAGCTGTGTTGTATTTACTTTAGGTCTATAATTTTTTTCTCACCCATTTTTGTGTATGGTGTAGAGAGGGGACCAACTTCATTCTTTTGCATGAAGATATTCAGTTGCCCCAGTAGCATTTATAAAAAAGAATTATTCCTTATTGAATTAACCTTATAGAAATCAACTGACCATAAAGTATAACTATTTATTTCTGAACTCTGAATTCCATCCCAAGATCAACAGGTCGATTCCCATGCCAGTATCACACTGTATTGTTATCTTTTTACTAAGTTTTGAAATAAGAATTTTGAGTCCTCACTTTTATTCTTTTTTCAAGACTATTTTGTCTATGCTTTTTAATACTTTTACATCATTTTATATGCTTTTATATCAGTTTTTTTTTCCTGCAAAAAACACAGTTGGATTTTGTACATTGAATCTATGCAGCAGATGGTTGAATGTTGCTATCTAATATTAGGTCTTCTATTCATGAATAGGGAAAGCTTTTCGCTTATTTAAGTAATCTCTAATTTATTTCAACATTTTTAGGTAGTTTTCAGCATACAAGTCTTGCACTTTAAAAAAATCAAGCTTGTTATTATATTCTTCTTTGTGCTAGTATAAATATAATTGTTTTATAAATTTCATTTTTGAGTACATTGATATTACATAAAAATAAAATTGATATTGTATGTCATTCTCATATTCTACAACCTCCAAAACTACTTATTAGCTTTTTTATGAATTCCATAATATTTTCTACAAAAAAGGTCATGTCGTTTGGAAATAAAGATACTTTTACTTCTTTCCCATCTTGGTATCTTTTGTTTTTCTTGCCAAACTGCCCTAGCTAGAAAATTCAGGACAGTATTGAAAAAAAGTAACAAACATCCTCTCTTATTTGTGACCTCAGCAGGAAACATCCAGCTCAAGAGCATTAAATATAAGGTCAGCTGCTGGTTTTTCACAGATAGGCTTCATCAAGTTGGGACCATATGTTAAAAGACTGCTGAAATTTGTGAAATGTTTTTCTACATTTATTGAGATAATCATATATTTTTTGTCCTTTATTCTATGAACTGGTATATCAGATTGACTGATTTTTTAATGTTAAACTAACCATGTATTCCTAGGATAAATCCCACTGAGTTACCATGTGTAACCATTTTTATCTATTCTTAAACTCAGGTTGAGGATTTATCACTGATATTTATGAGAGAGCCTAGTCTTCAGTTTTTTGCTTTTGCCTTTTTAACATCTTTGTCTGGTTTTAGTATCATGGTAATTTACCCTTGTAATGAGTTGTGAATTTTTCCCTCCATTCCTACTTTTGGAAGAATTATAATGTTTAGTACTAGTTAATTTCCTTCTAAATGCTTCATTGAATTCATTAAGTGAAACCATCTGCTACTAACTGGGTTCTTTCTGAGAAGTTTTCTGATTCAATCTCTTTATTTGTGTAATGTCTATTCCTCATTTATTCTCTAAGAGTTTTAACTATTGTGGTTTTATTTTTATTCACCTTGAAATATTTTCTCACTTGTGGTAGTCTTCTTTAATTCATTTGTTAATTCAAATATTTGTGAATTTCCCAAATTTCCTTTGTTGATGATTTCTAATTTCTAATTTCTAATTTCACTCAGTGGTGGTATGAGAACATACTTTATATTATTTCAATACTGTAAAATATACTGAGGTTTATTTTATGGTCTAGAATATACCATGGTAGATATGGTCTAGCCTCGAAAATGTTTAAACATGAACTGAAAAGTTATATATCCTATTTGAATGGATTGTTCTTTAGATATCTGCTACATTTCTTTGGTTTTGTTCAAATCATCTACTTCCTTGATGGAATTGATCTTCCGACTGGTTGTCGTAACATTACTGAACGTGGGGTATTAATGCCTCCAACTATTATTGCTCAATTGTCTACATTTGATTGTCTGAATTTTGCTTCATTTATTTAGGAACTGTAATTTGGGGTATATATATGCTCATAATTTTTATATCTGATAGATTCACATTTTTATCATTATAGAATATCCTTTGCTGCAAAATACAAATATTTTATTAAGAAAAACTGTCTGATGTTAACATTACCACTAATAATAACGGAAATACATATTCAATATTTATGATACTCTTTACATCCTTCTGCTTTCAAAATACTTTGTCTTGGAACCTAAAGCATATATTGCAGAGAGCACGTAGTCTGATTTTAGGTGGGGGTTTTTTGCTGCTCTTGTTATTTTTATTTTTTTGTAATTCATCCTGCCAATATCTGCTCCTGGTTAGTGTAATTCACGAATTTAATATAATTACTCATTAGGTAGGATTTACGTCTGCCATATTGTTATTTGCTTTCTGCATGTCACATTTTTGTTTTGTATTCTTTCGTTACTACCTTCTTCTATTTAAAAAGATATTTTCTAGTGTACTATTTTCACTCCCTTTATGTTTTTTACTATTTTTAACTGTTAAATGCTTAGTGAGGATACTGGAGATTACAATTAGAACGTATCTTTAAATGGTAGTTTGGATTAATGCTAACTTCACTGCAGTAGTATACTGAAAATCTGCTCCAATATAGATTATTTTCCTCATTTGTATTCTTAATTTCATTCAAACTATATTTATTGTGTGCCCATCAACTTGGATTTACAATTACAGCAATATGAAGCTATCTTTTAAATTATAAAAACAGATCTTACAAAGCAAAAATACACTGATGCTGTCTTTTAAATTTGCCAATGTAGTCATCTTTATTAGTGCTCTTTTATTTCTTAACATGTATTTAAGTCACTCTTTTGTTTCTTTCATTTCGGCCTGAAGAACTCTCTCTCATATTTCCTGTCAGGTAGGTCTGCTAGTAATGAAATCTCTCAAGTTTTGTTTACCTAGGAACGTCTTGTGTCACGATCATTTTTTAAAGGATAGTTTTGCTGAATACAGAATTCTTTATTGACATTCTTTCTTATGTTTGTTTCTTTCCTAGAACTTTATATATTGCATTCCTTTCTCTTCAGGGCTTCATAGGATCTCAAGAGATATGAACTCTTAATCTTATTGAGGATCCCTTCATATGATGAGACATTTTTTCTCTCGCTGCTTTCAAAATTCTTTTTGGGTTTTGACAGTAAGACTCTGATACTGTTGGTCTCCTTACTACGTCATCCTTATCAAGCTTCCTGAATGTTCAGATTGAAGTTCGTCATCAAATTTGAAACATTTTGGTTATAATTCTTTAAATATTCTTTCTCCCCCTTTCTCTTTCTTCTCTCCTTTTCTGGAATTCTCCCCATGTGTACTTGGTACAATGCTGGTGTTTCACAGATCTAAGGCTCTGTTTGTTTTTCTTCAGTTTTCTTTCTGTTCTGCACCTATCGGATAATCTCAATTGTCATTATCTTCCAATTAAATAATTATTTCTTTGGACAGCTCAAATCTACTGTGTGCCTTTCGTTAAAGCTTTATACTTTCATTTTCACAATTATTTGTTATATTAAAAATTGCTTCTATCTTCTAAAGCAATATTTTCTACTTTAGTGACACACAGCTGCTATCCTGTCCTTTAGTCCATCATGTTTGGTTTCCTAAGTTCCAGAAATATATTTATATCAGGTTACTTAAGTTCATTGTATAATAAATACAAGATTTAGGACCCCTTCTGCACAGTTCCTGTTGACTTTTTTTTATTCTGTGAATGGGCATTCTTTGCATGCCTTGTAACTTCTTGAAAACTAGAAGTTTAGATAACATGGCAAAGCTGGAAATTAGATTTCGTCCTCTCACCAGGACACCACCTGGACCTTTCCTCTATAAGAGTCTTCAGAGTTGCTAATTATCTCTTCAATCTACCTGCCCAACTCTACTTTAAGCTTCCTATAGGGTAGGAACTGTTCTGTTATCATTCTAAGCCAAGCATCTTATCATATAGAGTGACATTTGTTACTTATAGCTACATAATTACATAATATAGTTATATGATATAATCACTAATTCTGACAGCAAGAAATTATCAACATGTATTTAGGAGTTTACTGAAAGAAAGTGACCTCTGTGAAGTGGATGGTCAGAACACGTGGTCTAGACCAATACTACGTAGATTGAGGGCCTTTAGTTATTCACGGGTACTCAAGAAGTGAAATTTGTTAGTCTGACATAGTGAGAAATTAGAAACTCCAAAGAGCACTAAATTAAGGAACAGATAATTGACAAGTATACATATACTTCAAAAAGTGTTTTAAAATTAAAAGATAATTTAAAAGAAAATACTTTAGTTTATCCTATAGATTAATGTGAAGACATTAGTGATTTATAATGAAATATGATACTTAAACAGCTAAAATCCTTCAAAATAACAATGCTTTGAAACAATATGGGCTACTGGACTTGATTTTTCTTACACATTTCTTTGTATTTTTAGATTAGTCTAAATTTCATAAAATGCCATCAAACATCAAATTTCACTGAATTATTTTTTTAAATAAAGAAAAGGTTGTTTTAAGAAGTGCACTCAAGTCTAGTCAATTCAAGGATAAAAGAACTAAACGTGCATTTTTATTTTTACTAATCTATTATTTCTTTTAAGAAAAAGATAGTACTAAAGTAAATAAATGAAAAGATTATGAACCCAGAAAAAGACTTTAATCTCATCTGATATTACTTTATTCATCATCAAATACGTAAATGTCAACATGGTATATATATATATATATAATATATATATTATATATATCATAGACACACACATACATTTTACTGAAAAATCAAGTTATATCTTCAGAAGATAGTTTTCCATTTGCACAAATGCCATTACTCTGTCTCACTGACAAACCTAACTCACCTTCGAATTATTATTTTTTAGAACAAAACTAAACATATACACATAAATATTCCTCCATTACCTAGAGGAAACTGCTTACATAGATCAGCTAACTTAGATTTTTAATAATAATCTTTCTACTATGTAAATGTATCACTTGACTTTTTTATGAATGTAGTGATAGTGTTGATTTAGTTTCAATTCAAAAATCAAGGATTTCATTATCCTATAAAACATACCCAGAGTTGAAAGCATTTAAGGGGGTTAAACAAAATGCAAACATTTAATGCAACATTAAGCATGTGAAATAAAAACCTGATTGCCTAAAGAAAGCATGCTATGCTGTTACCCTGGCGACAGGTTAAAAAAGGGATTGTGAGCTGAATAGCTATATGATATGAAATTAAAATGTTTCACATTGAACAATCCAAAATGAATTGGGAAAGGTTAGAGTAGAGGAGAGAGAAATCAATTCTGTGATGGCAATGGTGAGCGGGAAAGAAGTATGAATAGGATTTGCCAGTGGGGTGTGACAGCCTCCAAATACCCTGCAGCCAAAGAATTACAATAATACTGATGAAGTGTGCAAGAGCTTCTGGAATCATTTCAGGGAACAGAAATTCTCCTACAATAATGAGGCTATTCTGTCTTCCATTCAGCTCTTATAGTAGAATCAAAAAATAAAAAAATAAATTTTTAAATGTAATAATTACAAAAATATGTAAGTATGACATCCACTACTCAGTATTTTCTTAATTGCACATAGAAATTAAGAAATTCAAACCATTTAAAGCACAGTAATATCAAATAACTGAAAATGCCATAAAAGAGATAATAAAAAGTAAAGGGTAAGGCAAGCATAAAGGATAATGATTTCATTAATGCTTTCTCCCTCTCCCTCTTGTTTCTAGTGGATGTATGTGTTCACATGAAAGTAAATATTTCCAATGGTATAGTATGGTTATGTGCTTTATTTTAATATATGCCCAAGGTATTTTTTATTATACAGACAGTTATTGGAGCACCAAGCTCACTGTTATAATGAAGTGGCTTATCTAAAGACATACATGAAACTAGTATGATAAAAAACATTGTGTTTTGCTATCATAGGTAATATAATGTTAGTAATTTGATATGCCATTTAGAGACATTTACAAGCAAATCAAAGCAGTAATTTCTTGGGAATTATTTTCACAAGGTTACTTTTTTCTTTTTCTTTCCCTAGTCATCTTTCATTAAGATTGTATTTTGAAAAATGAAACTTGTATCATCTCATTGAAAACTGAACAATGGGTAAGTGAATTAGAAATCTAAAATCAGAAAAGGACACTGCCTTTTCAAAGCTAATACAAAACAGTGGCATGTACTAGATAAAAATCACCCACTGATTGATTCTCCTGTTTATCAGAAAGATAGAGATGAAGGAAATACAATCTGAATGCGGGCACAATGACTGCAGGTCAAGTGAACCTAATTTCCCATCATGCTACTGCGAGTCACGGAGTTGAGCGGGTGGCAGGCTCTGCCGCTGACAAGGTCTGCGTCTGCTCTGCTGAGCACAAGGCCCATGTGGGGACACATGTGCCTGCAGCACCCACAGCCATCCTCCGTGGAACTGAACACTTCCTTCTCAAAACCTTGTCTCACCACCACCACTGCATACACAATTCTCTGGGCTTATCAATTCTGTCAAAGCAACATGTTCTATCACAAGCCAACTTTTTAAAGTACTCAATGTCGTTTTCTGAAAACTAATACACAGAAGGGTTGACAACATAATGGTCATACCACTTATACGTTTATAAAATAAGATTCCCTCTCCGGTAGACTGGCCTATTTTCTGTAAAATCAAAATTAGCCATTAATCACTATATGCCTATACAGAGAAAAATGCAAGTCCACTTAAGAGTCACCAGAGCTGGCGGTCTTCAATTTCTCTTTTCAGTTTTTGCAATCTGACTCTAACACTTCCCCGCGACAGTCTTGAAAACTGCTCTTGCCGAGGTCGGCTGTGATCTGCACGTGGCTAAATTCAATGGGCAACAGTCATCCTTCATATTTGACGTCTCAGAGTTGAACACTCGCTGCTCCTGGATACCCTTTCTTCACTTGGCTCTCTGAGCAACACCTGCCTACTTTTCCACCCATTTCTCCTGCTGTTCCTGCTTAGTCTCCTGGGCTGGATCTCCGTATCTTCCCGACCTGTTAATGCTGAGTGTCTCCGGCTCAGGAGCACCACTCCTAACAAGTCTCCTGCCTTCATTGCCACCCACTTACAGTCAGTCATTTACAACACTGCACTCACAGTGATCTTGTCAATGCATATGTCACATCCAGCTCTTACTTGCTCAAGAACCTGCAATGCCTCCCCATTTCACTCAGCAAGAGCCTGAAGTCCTTACACCAGTGTACAGAACAACTCCATCTTTACAACTCAATAGCCTGATTATCTCCTCAAGTTGCATGGACCTCCTTGCAATTTTTCAAACAGTCCAGGCAATTTCAACCTCAGGCTCTTTCAGTTTGCTGCATCCTCTGACTAGAGTTTCTTCCCCTGGATGTTCACGCAACTCACTCCCTTCTTCCTACAGGTCTTTGCTCCAATGTTACTCTTCTCGACATGATGACCCTTCCCGCCATGACTTCCCTACTACGCAAATGAAAAGAGCAACCACCCTTCCATCCACCCCCAGGATGCTCTACAGCTTTTTCTGGTTTTGTATTTCACCAAAATAGCTATCATCATTTAATGTACACCATATTTTGCTGATCTCTTTTGTCTGTCTACCCTCCACTTAAATATAAACTCAATGAGCATGGGATTTTTCATTAAATTCTTTTGTTCCCTGCTGAATTCTCAAAATTTTCTAACCCAGCAATTATGATGATCAGCAGGTGGTTTTATTATACATGCAATTATATTTAATATTCATATCTGACTCTCCTATTCAATAAGAAATGGAAGAATATAGCTTCAACATAAAAACATACAAAAATTTTAAGCCACTAGCTAAGGTACCTTTGATGTTGAACCACTGAAGGCATTCCAGTTAGTCAGGAATAAAGTAACTATTATCATTGCCACTATCCTCAAACTGGAATTGTTTTCACTAGACACTAAAAAAAATTTTTGAGGGGGAAAGAAACGAAATCAAGGAGGGATAACCAAAATTTAATGGGCATCATGAACAAAATCTCTTTAAGGAGGACTGCGACTTCCACGACAGTGAGTCCAAGAGAGATTAAGTAACTTATCCTGAAATGACAACTGGAGACCTGCAAAACCAGGGAGAAATTCCCAGCATGGGCTGTGAAACAGTCCTTGGCCAGCTCACCAGACATCTTCTACAAGAGAAAAGGTGGCCTGGCTCTCCTTAGAAGAGATCACCATTACAATCAGATAGCTCAGCAGAGGGAAGCAAATTAGGAAAACAGAGTGAAAGAGCAGAAGAAAGGATGGAAAGCAATCTGCATAATTACAAAACCTATCAACAAGTAAAGGATGCAGAAATACTAAGGAAGAAGGGAGGTGGCAGACAACATCAGAGTGGACACAACAGCAGTCTCACTCACTAGTGTCCCATGAGCTTGGTGCAGCAGAGATGGACTCGAACCAGAGTAAGAGGAGGGCTCACCCCTGTCAGGTGAATCTGGCTTACGAACAACAGTTTGGTTGAAGGAAAATAGGTATTTTGCACAAAAATATGCATAAGATTATTGAAAGGAACTATATTATTTTCGTCTTCTACTTTTTTCCTCCAGTTATAATCACTTAAACAAATACCAAACCACAATGCCAACAAATAACTTTGCTACAAATAACATGAAGTGATTATTTAACACAACTTTTAATGATTCATTTATGTCAATACAGGTAAGAAAATGATTAGAAAGAAGAGCAACTCCCTAGTCAGTAGCATGTACTTCTGTAAAAAATGTTTGCAAATTCATTTATAGTCACCCCATGAAAAACGTTTTTTCTAAAAAGCACTGCTATCTTTTTACTAACCAAATACTATGGGTACATATTAATGTCTTTTTCCAAGTCGTAAATGATGAAAGTAACCGGAATAATAACAGCAGCACAAAGGAAGGGCCATGGGCTGCTGGGCTGGAAGCATAAACATCACGCGTGCACACACACCTGCAGGAGGACCCCGGCTCCATCGCCAGGCCAGGAATGAAAGCAGGACTCCAAGGCCAAACGTGAAGAGCCCACCACCTTACAGCAGCTTTGGTATCAGTGGCTTTCACACTGTGGCCAAAGGAGATTTGACTTTGTCAAAAACAACATGTCATGATAAATTGCTGTTGATTTCAGTGGATTTCACTCTTAGCCCAGGAACAGCGACCCATTCTCCACCCCCAGTCAAGCAGCAGGCAGCTAAGCACACAGCCTGTGGAGGCTGGTGGGCAAGGAGGATTTAGTCCTCCCAGTGCTGGAGATCTGTACACTGAGGGCGGACTGCAGCTTAGATCACAGAAGTGCAGAGAAGAGGCAGGAAGCCACTGTTATTGCATCTCCCTCCATTGTTGCCAACCCCTCCCCCATCAACTGAAGAGACTTCCAGGGGATTTAAAGAGCCAATGCACCATTTACACCTCCCCTTCCTTTTTTTTCTCCTTTCAGGAGTCAGACACTACAGTCTAAGACATTTGAAATCTTAGTGCACACAGGAGGAAAACTAGGTGATTGTACATGTCAAGGGAAAGACTCGAAAAGGACCAACTTCTTAAGTTTACATCTCAGGCTGATCCTTGGCATAGGGACAGCCTCCAACAGCAAAAAAGCCAAACAATAAACAAAAATAATAGCAAGAAACTGAACCCTGGGAGAGGTGGAAAAATAAGAGATTCAAAAGTCCAATGTTCAGTAACAACAACAAAAAAATCACAAGTCATAGAAAGTAACGGTATACAGTATGGTCTGCTCAAAAGAGAAAAAAAGTCAACAGAATACATCCCTGAAAAAGACCTGGCAGATATACTAACAACTTTCAAAACAACTTTCTTCTTCTTCTTCCTTTTTAAAGTAAAGGTGCAGGCAGAAATGAAGGTGAGTAGGCAGGAAGACAGAGAAGAAAGAAGTATTTTTACTTAATCTTGTTATAGTTGCTCATCTTGTTTGCTCCTCCACCCCAGGATACAAACCAGGGTTCTGGGGTGCCTGTTACAGGTGGGCCGCACTTGGCCAGAGGTGGCGGAACTAACCACTACTCCATGAGGGTAGACCTAAAAAAAACTTTCCTAAAGCTATTCGAAGAACTAAAGTAAGATGCAGAGAAAGTAAAGAAAAGGATATGCAAACAAAATGAAAATATCGATAAAGAGAACATCTAGAATGAAACGAAAGAAAAAGAAATTCTGAGGCAGAAAGTGTAATAGCTGAAATGAAAAACTCACTAAGAGATTCAAAGGCAGATTTGAGCAGGCAGAAGAATCAGTCAACTTGAGGAAAGAACAATAGAAATCACTGAGTGAGGAATAGAAAGAAGTAAATTTTAAGAAAAGTAAACTAAGTCTAAGCAACCTGTGAGATATCCCGGAGCTGACCAATGTGTGTAGCATGGAAGAGCCAGGAGGAATGGGACAGAGCTCACTGAAAAAACAACGGCTGGACACTTCTCAAAATTGATCACAGACCTGTATACAAGCATCCAAGAAACTCAATAAACTTCTAGTAATATGTACTCAAAGACTCACACCAAGTCTCTTTATAATTCAACTTTCAAAAGACAAAGAGAATCTTGAAAGTACCAAGAGAGAACTGATTCATCACGTATAAAGGCGCTTCCATAAGATTCTGAGCAGATTTCTTATGAGAAACTTTGGAGGTCAGAGGCAGTGGGCAGACATACTCAAGAGTGCTAACGGACAAGCTGTGAGTCAAGAATCCTAAATCCAGCAAAACTGTCTTTCAAAAGCAAAGAAGACATTAAGAAGCTCACGATAAACAAAAGCAGAGGAAGCTGGAGAGGAACAGGCCTACCCTGAAAGAAAAACAAAAGGCATCCTGAAGCCTGAAAGTAGACAGTACCAAAAGTCACAGAAGGAATAAAAATCTCAGTAACAGTAAAGACACAATTATAAAAGCTAGTGTTATCATAACAATAGTCTGTAACTCTACCTCTGCTCTCTCAGTGACATAAAGGACTAAGAAACATAAAACAATGATCAGAGCTATTAATATTTTAAATTTGGTTAAAAACGCAACATTTTATTTTCTACATAATGTAAGAAACTAATGTGTTTAAAATAACTATGAATTTAGTGTTTTGGTCACAGATTGTATAATGATATATCAACATCTGCATCCACACACATCTTCTTTGTCTTTTATACATTTGCTTTTCCGAGATATTTCCAAAAGATGAAATCACATACAGATTTATTTAACTAGCTGATTTCTCTTAGAGTGACTTAAGATTTACGCACGTTCACGCATGCATCAGTTCTCAGTCCTCTCTATTGCTAACGAGTCTTCCACTGCAGGGATAAACCACATGTGTCTACCCTCTCACCACCTGTGAACCTTCTAGAAGGTGCCTACTGGTATTGCACTGTGCTCTAACTTGTACTTCTCTAATGACTGATGGTGGTCACCATCTTTCCATAAACTTATTTGTCATTTGCATAATGGTTTTCGCTATCATTTTATTAGGTTTTAGGGCTTATTTTTGAATTTTAAGAATTACAATTCATACCTCATCAATAAAAGAACATTATTTGTATATGTCTCCGAATGCATTCTGCCATTTACTGTATTGTTATATTATTTTCTCGATGCTGTCTTTTGAGGAGTTTTTATTTTGCCTATGAATTAAATTCTCAGTAAAAGTGTTTTTAAATACTTCCAAAGGCTAGCAAATGAAGAGAGGAAATATTCATAATAAATATAGTATGAAGTCTGAAAAAACAAAATTCAAAGTATATTCCCAGTACGGCTCTAATTATGGAAGACACATATGCTCTTCAGAACTGCCTGGACGCCTGCTGTATGTTTTCTTTTTTAATCTTCATTCAGTCTCAAGTGAAAAGTGAAAAGAAATTGAAGTAACACAAAATTTGTAAACGGCATCACTGTGCCAGGGAATTGACTGTAGGGGCTCAAGCAGGACAATGAGCAGATACACAGACATTCGTAACAAACAATCCTGTAACTCAGAAGTGCTAATCTCATGGCAATTTTGTTTTTATTTGCCCTGGGACAAGCGTGCTTTCCTTTCACTTAGCTTAGGAGAATGCTAAATGGCACATTGAAGTTTCACAAATAAAAATGAACTCAACCTGATGTTAATTTTTCCAAGTCTCTTTTAACAAGTTTCTTATTTTTTAAATACCCAGACTCATTCTTAAATTTTAATACTGCAACACTTATCAAATATTTTTTCAATTATATAACAAAATCAAGCAGAAATAATAAAAAACAAGACATGAACATAAACAGATTTTCCATAAGATTTCAAAGTATCTTCTTACCCTAGTAATGTCCAAATTGAGGGGGCGTCCTTCATTTCCTTCAGAAATTAAAAATTCACTTGTGCAACATAACAGCAACCGTATCTTTGAACAATGACTTTTCACACTTCTCGAAACCCAGAACTCAGATCAGATCTTTTCATGAACTATTTCCTATGCATATTACATTTTCGATATTTGTCTTCTCATTTATTCTATCTAAAATGATTTACTATACCTTGAATTTTCTTGAAAATGTTGTGCTCTTAATTGGAACGCCACAAACAATGACGATGCTATTGCCAATAACTGGTTTCTCTCATTCTCTGTTAGCATGTGTCCTAAGGGAAATCAATCAATCAGTTAGTCAATCAATTAGTCCATAACATTAACATCTATGCTTACTGAGGTCTCTTGCATAAGGATTAGACATTCAAACAAGCATTTTATAAATCATCTATTATGGAACTAGTATTGTGGCCAGGCACTGAGGCATTAGGGAGGAAGGGAGGGGGCAAGAGTGTTCAAATAACACAAAGTAACACAAAAATCCCTGCTCACTGAAAATGTATAGTCTAATTTGGGTAAGATGACATTAAAGAGATGTACACAGTACAATTACAAATAAGAAACCATACTCACAGATCTCTAGGAAAACTTAAAGCTCCTTGCAAATGCTTCTCCTTATCACTCCCCAATGCCAACTTTACCCCCAGGACAGTGAAGACGGAGAGCAAGAAGCAAAGGAGAGCAGTGCCCCTCCCCGCATCCCCCACGCCACCCCACTCCTACAGCTCAGGACACTAGGATGCGTGGGCCTGTGTTCCAGACTCAGGACACAAGTGGGGAAAATCAAGAAGAGCTGCTAGTCAGGACACAAGTGGGGAAAATCAAGAAGAGCTGCTAGTCAAGGTGAGGCTGTGACAGCAACGCAAGTCACTCAGCGATGGGCAACCCGAGTGCTGGGCCATCAGCAATACATTCTATCGGTACAGTTCACAAAAAGATAATCTGGTAGCTAATTTATCTGAAAGAAATAAAGTAAGTAGAACATTATGTCTAAAAATTCACTCCAGATAGAAGTGACTATAAATACCCTGCACACACTGTCCCCTCTGTACCTCTCTATGGAGAGGCTTTACGAAACGAAAGGTGCAGAGCTTCACGGAGCTGTGGAAAGAGGCCCAGGAGACCATCCTTCTTTGAGACACATCTAGATACTCCATCGTCTGTGAACACCTATATAAGATGCATCCACTGGTGCAGGGACTTCAATAAGACTCCTCACTGACCACAGAAACTCTCTCTCACTGGCTCTGAAAAGCGCCCGACACCCCGCACTTCAGGAAACATCCCACATGCTTCCATAATTAATTACCAATTGTTAGGCTGGCCCAGGGAGAAAAGCAGCAGCGGCCATGCCAGGGAAAATGGCAGCCAAGCCGGGAAAAAGGTGGATGACGTCAGAATAAGGGATGCAACCCCCACACCTGGAATCCCAGGGCCAATCCCCAATCGCGACGTAGGAAGCCCGCGAAATTCCTTTGCTTAAAGAGCGCGCTCTCCTTTGTTCAAGCGCGACTTCCCCAGCCTCGTTCTGCGCACTTGGGAACCTCGCCCGGGTGTGCAAACCCCAATAAAGCCCTGGCTATTCGACTTTTTGTCTAATTGACTTTTTTCTCCTGGCGGAGCCCAGAAAAAACCTTACACCAATTATTACAAAAATTAGGTCTCAATCTTCTCAAAAGCATTCACTGAAGAGCAGTTCTCAAAAGTTTAGCCAGGACCCTGAGAGTTCCTCAAAGCCCTTCAAGAGTCTGCGAGGTCAAAACTGTTATCATAATAATGCTAAGATTTATTTGCTTTTTTGTGCCTCGTCACAGTTCTTCAGGAGTGGACCCTGGAGGCTCCCTGATGCAAGAGACACATGACATGTGATGACATCACTGCTCGGATAGCAACACAAAATGGATCTACTGTTGCTACTTGGAAAGGGAATGAATATTTTTGTAAGTTCCCATGCTTTCATTTACAAAATGGCAAACATCAACAGATAGAAACGCAAGTCCCCCTACTCCGAAGTAGATGGAAGCTTGGGCTCCAAGTGCTTCTCAACCCAGTCGAGCCGAAATGCCTTCTGCGACGTCACCAAGCCGAGTGGCAGTCCTGGAAAAACACGTCCGGGAGAGGTGTGGTCCCGGTTTGCAAAGCCCTTCCTCTGAGACAGTGCTACCTCACATCCCCAGGGCCTGTACCACACCCAAGTCCTCTGTCCAACTGTGCCTGGTGTCCCCGGTGCTGACTATTCTGCTCTCCACAGAGGAGACGCAAAGCTTTTGCCGGTTTGGAGAAGAGTACTCTGCACTAAAGAGTGAGGTGGGGGATGCAGAAGAGATTTTTAGAGACACACTCCTACCTTCAGGACCTTCCAAGGCGCCTGCATTAATAATTACTGAGACTTCTTCTAGAGGGTTCCACAAAAACAGCGAGCTGCTCTCAGTTACTCACACTGTCAGCTTAGGACTCAAATCTTCTTAGGTTAACTCGGTTAAGAAATATCCTTCAGCGTTTCATTTTCCAAAATGCTATCCGTTCTTCTTCCTTACAGGCTTGTAACATTAAAAAGTTCAGTGAAATGGACTTGAGGAATAGGAAAGTAGTGTAAATTTAGGATACTATCTTTACCTCAAGTTGATTAAAGCATTTTCTTCAACAATTTCCTCAAAATGGGTGTATGCATGCATATACACACATAGATGTATAGTGTGTGTGTACACATTTCTGAATCTAGGTATTTAAAAATCCTTTCATATTGACAAGTAAAAGATATTTTAGTTGGGGATAGTATTCTTGGGTCAAGTTCTTTCCCACAAGCAGATATTTAAGGATTCTAATTTTTAGTTGATCATCTGAAGTTGATCTCATTCTACATTCTTTGCCTGACTTCTTTCTTTCCAGAAGCTTTAAAAAGTTTTCTGTGGCACACCTCAGTGACTCAGGTGCTAGGCTGGCGGCTGACATAGACCACGGGAAGTTCAAAGACTGGGGTTCGAGAATGGGGCTGGGAGAAAACGGCAAAAACAAAAGTGCTTCCTCCTCCTCCTCTTGTAAGAAGTTTTTTAAGCTTTTTTCATTAATCTTGTCTGAAACTATGAGTCTTTCCAACACCTCAAGACTTTAAAACCAGTGAAAAAAAGTCCCTGTTTTTCCTTTTACACTTAACCCTCCTTTATTTGCATATTTTCCTTCCAGAAATTCCTATTATTTACATATAAAATCACTTAGATCTTCTGTTTTCATATCTTATTTCCCACATGATTTCATCCTCTTTACCTTTTCTAGCTTGAGATTCTTCTTCCATTTATTCCTTTGGATCCTGATTTAGTTCTTAGAATGATACTTCTATCTTTGATTTTGACATTCAAAATGACTTTCTGAAAGCCACATTTTTAGTTCAATGATGTCTTTCTCCTCTGATTTAAAAACATTACATGTCCTTCCTATAATTGAATACCTCAGTCATTTACTTCCCATGCCAGCAGTTCTAGAACCGAACATGACCTGTCCTGGGATTCTTCTGGTCTTTCCTAGAGAAGTCCTTTTCCTTTCTACACCAAAGGCTCTGTTTGCTCTGCAGAGTCAGGGACAAGGGTTGGGTAGTGGTGTGTTGGTAAGTGTTCAACCAACAACTAGGGTGTGAGAGGAGAAATGCCCAGGAGTGCAGTATTCGTCAGTCTCTTTATTAGAAGTACCTTCTCCAAAAACACTGATTTCAAACTACCAGCTTTCTGTCAGAGACAGATTAGGAAAAAAGGTGCACTGTGGCTCTCCTGAGCCAGGATGGTGGCCCCACCATCTGGGGAAGAGCCCTTAGGAAGGTATTGCAAAACCTCTGCCTATTCCTTGAAGCCATGCTTAATTCGCACCATCAGACAGGGTTTCTTTGTCTCTGCTCTCAAAACACTCTGCTTCTATCTTCACTTGGCATTTGTTTTATTCTGAGTGCAGTTAGTTCTTTGAGTATTTCTCTCGTGATGAAAACCCTTAACAGGCAGGGAAAACAGATTACTTGTCTTTGACTTTCTTCTAGATTCTGTACCAACTGTTGGCTGAAAAAATGACTTTAATGATGAAAGTTAAAGGCAACATTTCAGTCCAATATGATAACACTTTTAAAGGTATAGAAACACGACTAAATTTAGTAGAAAAAAATTAAAGTAAAACGAACACATTTTATAAAAATTTGCAACTTTGCAGAAGAGAAAGAGAATTTTGATCATTTCTTTTGATGGAGCTGCTGGCTGAAGTATAGCAGAGAAGTCCAAAATTTCCATTACAAGATAACTGACATTATAGTTCTTAAAATATCCTCTTCTTCATTTTCTCTTTATTTCAGAAGCAAAATATCTTCACCCCATTATCCATTTTCCAGAATCAAAAAATAATAGCATTTCGATATGAGAATACAATAAGACAATAAGAATAAGTTCCTCTATGTCCTATTTTCTTAATTGTAGACAACCATTTCAAAGTTCAATGTAAGCGCCTTTAGCAGCAGTGGCCTCGTCTAACACAAATCTGGGAGAGTAACCATAGAACAGAGAAGTTCAATGCGGTCAGAAGAGAAGTACTTGGCCATGAGAGTGCCTAGGCTGGCAGACAGCTGGGAAACCCCAGAGGGGCAAAATGACCTGGCCTCCAGCACATGGAGAAGATTCTGGGTTAACTTCAGCTGCCGCTCCCTGCTGCCTCTTGCAGGCCCACGTACCAAACAATCAAAGATAATACAGCTGACAATGTCTAAAGCCTGCCCCAAGGAAAATGGGATGGAGAAATAGAGTAATCTGAAGAAGAACAAGGACACAGTGGCCAATCAAAGAACTGATGTGAAAATAAAATGAGGGAAGAGATAAGAGGCAGACATGAAGAATGGCAAACGTAGGTGTGTACTTTTCATGTCCTTACAGCGAACATAAACACCCAGTGTACACTGACTATAAAACTGTGATTAAATTTGAATCCTAGCACAGCCAAGAACTGCAAAAAGAGTGGAAATTTCCAATTTATGGATTTATTGTATTGTTGATCATTTAGCTTTATACATTTTTCTGGGTTTTGGTTTACTCACATGGAAAATGAAGGCTAAGATTAAATAATTGTTAATGGCTCATCTAATAACTTAAAACAATTTTAAAAATTATATTGCTATCTTTCATAAGCATAAGCAGAATTATAGTGTCTACTGTGACAATTCTCTACCAAAAAAGAAAAAGAAATGCAAATATAGTGTTTAACACAGAAAATGACACTATTAGGTATAAGTAAATTTCTGAATTATCCTAAGAATTTGGAACAATTTTGATTGCTGCTAAATGCATAGCACATAATCATAATCAACTCTACTTAGAAATTTGAAACATCCCATTTTCTTCTCCATGCTAATGTTATGTATAGACAGACATATGTAAATATGAACATCCTGAGTCCCTTTCATGACTTACTACAACTTTTAAGTAAAACTTAGAAAGCATAAGAGGCCAAACATCAGGACCAAGTAGAATAAACTAGTCATCTGGATACAGTACAGTTAATTAAACATCCAAGTTAAAACTCTTCAATACTATGGACAAGATACTTTTAATTAATTCAACTAACATTTCTCAGTGTCTGTTATATTTCAGTTGTTCCTTAACAACTAATAAAAAATGTATAACTAAGTGGTTCCTGATTTCATGAAACAGTTATTAATGAAATAATCATACAAGGGGTAAAACAGCAATTAAGATTTATTATGATTCATTTGCTTCATAATCTTCATTTTCCTGAACATGAATGATAAAACCCTATAACACTAAAGTTTTGAAAGAACAATCCAATCAGTCATCTCCAGGAAGCATTACAAAAACTATGCTGTAAATTTCAAGGTAAAAAACTGCTTTGCAAAGGTATTCAATAAATCTACTATATGAAACTCACCTGAATCTATATATAGCTTCTTATATGACTGAGTCATGTAAAATACTTTAAATGAATATAAAAAAAATTTGAAATGTGTGAGAAAATACCTGATTTTCATATATGCCCCAAGTTCTTTAGAAACATTTTTGGAGGCATGCCCTGGTGGAACAGCTGTCCTCTCTAAAGGAGCACAGTCCACATATATCCCAAGGATCTGGGTTCATGTACCAGGTCTGGTGGGGAACAACCAGTGTGAACAACTAAATAAAAATAAAATAAAGTGCTTCTTACTCCTCTCCCTCCTGTCTGCCTACTCCCCTTCATTCCTGCCTACACCTTTCTTAGAGAGACCAGAGCGGAGGGGAGGAGAGAGGAGGAAGAGGGGGAGGGAAGGGGGGAGAGGGGAGGGAAGGGGAGGGGAGAGGAGAAGAGAGGTATGTGGAGGTTTCTTTCTTTTACATAAGTAACATTACTATTAAATCTCATGTAAGTCCTGTCAGCTTCTTAATGGCACATGTTAATCACGTTTTCAATGCTCACTAAAAGGATTTTTCTCTCACTTGGTGAACAATTTTTCTACTATCTGGAACCGCTATTTTTCAGAATAAAACCATCATCGTCTTAGACATCTTGATTTTCATGATTAGAAAGAGCAACAGGTATTCTGAAACTTTCACTGCTAATTTGCATGAAGATATACTTCTAATCATTAAAAGAAGAGTTCCTACATATACCCGTATCATCATTGACTACAGATCCAAATTAACTTCCAGGAAAATCAGGGCACACCCCTGTGATCAGGCAGATACAATGAAGGTGCAGGCCACACAACCCAGGTTCATGACAGAACCACGAATGCCGAGAGTCTACAATACTCTAAGCACATCAATAAATCAAGTATAACATAGGCCAAAGGTCTCAACTTCAAGATAGAAAACATTATACATTATAATAAAATATATAAATCATAACTTAATAAACTAAAGTATCTCAATGCATACATACCTTTAAAGCCTTCGGGATATACATCGGAAAGAAATTTAGTGTTGATGTCCCCTTCTATAAAGCGTGAGTTGATTATCACTTCTCGAAGTAGTGCAATATTATGTTTAACACCTAAAAATAAAATGATATTAGACTGAATCGGAGAACAATGAGTCAGCTGAATATCTAATTAATGTTATCTGGAGAAATGTATCAAAAGTGTCCTATGACCTCATAGCCATGCAAGACTATTCATCTCCACGACTTCAAGAAACAACAAAAAATATCTGAACAGGAGGTAGCAATAAAACACTCAGTAAAGCTTAAAAATTCTGCTTGCCAAGTTAATTCAATGGGGAAATAAATAGCTTTTCAAATACTGGAACTAGAATAGCTAAACATCCTTTTAGGGGCAAAAAAAGAAAGTATGCTGCACTCCTAACTCACAACATATACAAAAATTAATTCAAATTGAATCAAAAACTTAAATATGCAACCTAAACCTGTAAGACTTATAGAATATACAGAAGAAAACTGATATCTTGGGTAAACAAGAGATTCTTAGTACATAAAAACCATGGACCATAAAAAGAAATTGACAAATTATACTACATCAAAATTTTAAAGTTTAAACTTTTTAATTTTAAATTTTAAAGATACAAAAGAGAAGATGAAATGGTAAGCCACAGAGAGAAAAAATATTCACAACACATATCAGACAACCTGCAACTGAAATATATTAAGAACGCTTATAACATAATAAGATAACAAATCAAGTTTAAAAAGGGCAAAGATTTCAATAGCCTTTGCACAAAGGAAGATATACGCAAGTCTAGTAAGCACAGCAGAAAACGTTCAACATCATTATCAAAGAAGCACAAAGAGATGGCGCGCCCTGGCGGAGCAGCGGTTAGATCAATCACCTCTGAAAGAGCAACCCACGTATCCCTGGGTTCAAGGCCCGGGCCCAGCAGTGAGCAACTAAATAAAAATAAAATAGAGTGCTTCTTCCTCCTCTCTCTTCCTGCCTGCCTGCCTGCCTACTCGCCTTCATTCCTGCCTGCACCTTTCCTTTAAAAATAAGAAAAAGAAAAAGAAGAAATACAAACAGATACCCACAAACCCCTAAGTGGCTAACAGCTAAAAGATGGAGAACACCAAGTGTTGGTGAGGCTGTGGAAGAAATGGAACAGTCAGCCTCATATAAACTGGCACAAACACTTTGAGACTACTGGACAGTTTCTTAAGTTAAAGGTAACTCCTAAGTTATACAAAGGAGTTAAACCTAACTAAAAGTTAAAGATAATTATTAAGTACTTGTGCAAATTAAATAAAATCATATGCCTATACAAACATCATACCTGAAGATTAATAACATTTTTTGCAATAGTCAAAAACCAGAGACATTCTAAATGTCCATCAACAGGCAAATGGATTAACAAAACGTGGTTTGTCCACACAATGGAATTTTTATTCAGGAATAGAAAGAGACAGTCACTAATGCACCCAACAAGGATGAATCGGAAAGTGAAGACCATGAAGGATGCGCACTACATGAGTTCACTCTCAGAGACTAGAAGGCGCACCGCCCTCTACAACGACAGCAAGCAGACCCCGGGATGCATGGGTACCAGGTAGACGAAGGGTGGTTGGGAGGGTCAGGAAGAAACTTTAGGAGGTGGCAGAAATGCTCTTTGAGTGCAGTGATGGTTTCACGGGTGTATTCGTATGTCAAAACTCATCAACTTGAATACTTTAAACATACAAGCTTATGAAAAGTCAAGTAATCCTTAATAAGCAGTTTTTTAAAAAAGGAGAAAAGCTTGTGATCCAGTAGGGAAAACCAAGTGGAGCCTCGTACAGAAAGTGAGTTCATGACGACGAAGTAAAGCAACAACAGGTGACCCCCCCAGAGGGAGAGCAATGGCAATGGGGGAGCCTAGGATGTAGACTTTGTGAAGGGGGCGCAGACCTTGCAGATTAGAGCTGTGACGCAGGATAAAAGGCAATGTGAGGAGGCATTTCAAATCCAGGGAGAGCAGTAATCAGATCAAGCTCCCACGAGAACTGGGTGACTGGACCGTACCAGAGCTGAACTTGAGAAAACAGAGGTCTATTCCTTCCATCCTCTTTTCTCGTCCACATCAGGACAGTTCTATCTTCCGTACTGTGCTAATCTGTGCCAGGATGCTTCTAAGAAACCCAAAAGCCTGATTCTGATCTAGCTACCCAGCACTCACAGAATCCTCACTTTCACAAGAATGATTTAAAGTAAGCAAAGACTCATTCAGGTCAATCGCCATGCTGCCTCTTACCGTGGGAAGCTGCCTAACCCAAGTTTTAGTTTCCTATTTGTAAACTAGTGATAACAGAATCTTTCTGTTAGATTGTCAAGAGAGACAAGTGGGGTCATGTCTAAGGCAGGCACTCAAGAAGGTGCATCATTATCACTGTGCTCAGCATTCTTTTATATGTGATCAGAGCAGGAGACAACATGGAATTAATAAACAGCAGGCAGAGGTTGTATTGCCTTCTAAGCCTGAGCACTAACTTCCTATTTAAATTGTGCTCGTATTCTCAAAGAATGTAACTCCACACATCTAAGTTTATCTACGGTATATCATCCTAGAAAGTCAGAATCCACAAAATACAGCCACAGGTCACATCCAGCTGCCACCCTATTTCTGTAAATGAAGCTTTATTGGAACACAGCAGTGTTTTGCAAGGGGCTGCTACTGTGAGTCGACCGGTTGTGACAGGGATTATGTGACCCAAGAGTCTAAGATATTTACTCTCTAGTCCTTTCGCTAAAAACTGCCAACATTTGTGATGATTTCACCAAGGCTGATATTCTGAGCAAATTCATCTACACGTATGGTAATTGGCTATCATAGAAAGGAGTAGGAGAGCAAAGAGTATGGAAAGTTTCAGTCACCAGTCAGAGTAAGAAAATTATAAGGAATGGAGATTTATATATATACACATATATACACACAGGCAATTATATGCATATGATAAATATATGTATATGATTCAGAGTCTGGACAACCATCTGAAGTATACGCTGTAATACAAATTATAATAGTAACATGCAAAAAAGACTTAACAGAGAAGTGTATTAGGATAGACCGCTGATCCTCCCTAAAATCTGATTTCGTTTTTCATAAAAATAGCTGTAGCCCCCAGACACGGACTCCACTCTCTTGACTAACTTAGAGCAACATGCGACAAACGTTCTTAGACTCCCAGACGAGGGACTGCAAAGCAAGGTGATGGATGCAACTCCAGCATCGCTTGCTTAAGAGAGACAACTGCTTGGCTTGCACGTGTCTCCTCCTCTTGCTCCAGACTCCCTGTAAGGACAGGCACTCAGCCTGGGAGGCAGACGAGGCACAGTAGCAGGAGAACGTGTGTGCACGCACTTCAGAGGACACAGCGCGGATCAGCAGATTGACGTGAGAAGTCATTTATATCTTATTCACGCCACTGTGCTTAGAAATCTTTGTTGAGCAGATTACCCTGAGCCTTCATGTGAACATAGGAGAGACAAGGGCAGATCTTTCCCCTGTGCTTTCCCACCTGAGTCAGCCTGTCGGACACCTGAACACGTTAGCAACCGTATGAAAAACCCAGCATGTCTGCTCCTGACTCAGAAGATACCATGTGCCCAGTATTTCACGAAAGCCTATTTTCAATCTATTCAAACTACCTCAAAACATTTAAATTTCCCAAATTCAAATATTAATGCCATTCCGCTAGCTCCACATATATCCCACGGACGACATTACTGTGTGTAGATAATGATCTTTCACGGCACAAGCCCCAGAGGAATGAAGTTATCCCAACCCTGCTCTGCTGGCGAAGATGACACATATTTAGTAAGGAGGCACATCCTGGTGGAGTAGGGGTTGTGTGCAGTCACATACATCCCAAGGGCATGAGTTCATGCGTGTCTGTGTGTGTGTGTGTGGGAGGGTCCCCCCACAGGGACAAACAATCAAGATGAACAATTAAATAAAATAAACTGCTTCTTCCTCCCCTCTCTTCCTGCCTCTGCTCACTTTCATTCCTGCCTGCTCCTTTGTTACTTTAAAAAGAAAAAAAGTCAATTAATAATGTTTCTAAGGACTTTGGTAATTACGTACATTTCTATGAGGAAAGTATTGGAAAGAAATTTCTGATGCCGCCAATATGTCCAACCCATCACTGCAAAATGTGACATCTACCTATAATTGAAGGTGATGCTCGGAAAGAAAACAGTAAAGTTATTGAACGCAATGTGCTAGGATGCTTAGAAAGACAAACTATGTAGGCAAGAACTTAAAAGACTCCTCAAAAAGTCAGGCATAAAAAGGAAACACTAAATCACTTTTGAAGAAAAGGATGGTGTTTTCCAGAGAGGGTTATATGCAAAGGAAATGACAGATGCAGTATTTCAGGAAAAGGGAAATATCTGTGACTCATACACACTTTCTTGGCTAGGAGAGAAAACAGAAAAGGCAGCAGCAGGACACCAATAGGTAACATTAAGGCATGTAAGCACGGTTATTGTTGTAAAAAAGAAATGGACAGCAAAGCGCATGAGCGAAGGAGAGAGCAGGTGTGAACAGGGGAGCACAAGGCCTGTGTGTCATGCAAAGACCTTGCGGCAGCCTGAGAACAACCAGAACGGTGGAAGCGGGGAGACAGGACTAGCTTTGTGCATCCCAGCAGTCATCCACACTGCTATTGGAAAAGGGACTGAGGAAGAGCGAAGATGAGAACACCCATCAGTTGACAACTGCAGGGGACAGGAGAAACCAGGCAGGGCCTAGGACTATGGCTCAGTTGTGGACAACACAGATGGGGAAGAGTCACTGGACTAGAGAGTAATTTCAGGGCGGACGGGGCTTGGTGATTAAGCGGATGTGAAGAATGGGGGGCGATGAGTTAAAAGCCAAGATCCCTGACTCAGCAAGATGACAGAAGACGCCAGTGATAGAAAGCAACAGAGCGGGAGGAAAAAAATCAGATACTGGGACAAGTTAACTTGAGATGCCCTTGAGAAAACAACTGTTGGTCTCTAAGACTAGCATTCGGAGGAATAGGCGGGTTAGAAGACACATCCAAGAGAAAACAGAAGTTACGGAGGTGGGTAGCCACGCGAAGGGGTCCCAAACAGTGGGAATCAGAAATGCAGGTCAGTCGCCATGAATGGAGAACAGGTCATATACCCCTGGGTTTGAGTCCTGGGTGCGGGCAAGGCAGGGAAAACTAGCGCGAACAACTAAATGAAAGTGAAATAAATGCCGCCTCCTCCTCTATCTTCCTGCCTACACCTCTCCTTTTTAAAGTTAAAGAATAAAATCCAAAAGGAAGGACTGGACAGGACAGACACTGGAAGACTAAGGTACAGCTGTAAACTTTATTTCCAAAAAGAGGTGTTCTTACGTACAAATTAACAGTTTAGACGGTTCTGTTTACAAGCTTTCTTCCACAAACAGTAAACTTAGAAAAGCAACCTAACTGGATTTTTGTCCTTCCCTCTGCCAGTTAAATAACAACACTACTGCTCACTTTCCAAGCTTCCTATTTTTCTAGTTTCTTTCATTTACATTACCATATGATTTTCAAGGGAACAGATTCATTCCCACCATACTCACCACCAGACTGCTAGTGCCCAACACCTCTCTCCCTCTCTCTCCCTCTCTCTCCCTCTCTCATAGAGGCAGGAATGAAGGCAAGTAGGCAGACAGTAGAGGAAGAAACCTTCACTTATTTTACTGAACTGTTCATTCTGGTCATGACTCCTGGGTCGCAGGTTGTGAACCCAGCTGGTTGGGATACACGTGGGCTACACTTGGCTGGAGACAGCAGACCCAACCACCATTCACCAGGCCTCCCCTAATTTTACTCTTTCAACCCCCTATCTCTCTTCCCCCTTCCCCATACTTCATATTTTTTATTTAACTTCTGTCTTCCTGATACAGCCTAGTGCTGATATAGAAGATCTTGCTCCCTGTGTGGCCAGTGCCAAAGAGCTGATATTAAATTCTGTCTTCAGTAAAATAAATAATAGCATTCAGAAATAGTTAATGATAATTTGAACAAGAAATAAGATTTTCTGATGCCCAGTGACCAATTTGTTACTGACAATATACAAAAAAAAAAAAAAAATGTATTATGTAAGCTATTGTATTTTAATTCCATATTTAAATTTTTTAAAGTGTTGGCATAAGAAAACATAACTGAAAGAAATTATCAGCAAATAATAATTTAAATCTTGGACATCAAAGAACAGAATCATTCAAGTACACAGAGCATGGACTTTCAAAACTCTCTTTGAATAATAAGAGTGTGAAAATAAAGACTTTTCGCTTGCCAAACGTTGTTCAGGAATAAAATTAATACACAAAGACATTTTCTCTTTGATGTTTTCTGAATAAAGTATCACATATTACTAAGAAATACCAAATCATGGTCTGTTTTTCTTTTCTAAGGATGACATGACGAAATAATGGCTAATGGCAGACAACCAGGTGACTCAATCAACCATATCAAGCCATACCACAAACTGCACGCTAATTATTACCTCCAAAGCCAATTGGGAACAATCACGCTATTTCATACCCTGAAGCTCAAATGAGCAGATCACTGGGGAAAGCATCCTTGAACTACTGAAAGATAGCCTTCTGTACTTTGTCTTTCTTTCTCTCTACTTCCCTTCCATGTCCTGGGAAGAAGACACTGCTGCTTAAACTGACCCTTTTCTAAACAGTAAGTGGATAATGGAGGTAGGTTTTGCAAATTCGGAGGTATTAGCAACCACACGCTCATAAAATTATGACTGGTTTAGACTGGGGACTGAGGGTGACCTCTACCGAAGTTCACGCGGGCCCATCTGTATGGGAAATCATGACCAGGCCTCAGAAGAGAGGACCCCTAGGAGCAGCCTTCTCCCGGCTACCTGCTGCTTCCAAAACACTGGCCAGACATGAGCTGCACACACTGCCAGGATCAAACAGAGGTTAAAAGCCACTGCTTATTTCATAGGGGCTCAGAAATTAACCAAGTTACATTTTGCTCTAACGTTTCTTTCTCTTAACAAAAGTGCACAATCGATTGGGGGCGGTGGGGGAGGCGGTCATCTCTGAACAACTAGAAGTTATCAAACAAGACAGCAGACTGTCCTTTTTCTGTCCTTTGTATAACAATTGATTAAACCCCTGCATCCTTCAGAAGTAGCCAGATGGATGATACACAAGCACAGATAAGTGAATCTCTTTAATTCCCTAAATGTTTGCTTTGGAGTGGGGAGGGGTACAAACTCCTCACCTATTTTGAAAACTTCTTATGTTGGCCTAATTGCAGAATTATAGAAAATTCACAACAAGAGTACAAAGAATCACTGCCCATCCTTTACCAAGATTCTCCAATATTAACATCTTAACTTTATCTTACACTTTATCCATCATTTTCTCTTTCTGTTTCTCTTTATGTATACACACTGACAGACAATATTTCTTTTAATAAGGGTAAGCTGTAGACACGAAATCAATTTACCTGCAAATACTTCAGCATATACTTCCTAAAGCAAATGTCTTATGTAATCACAGTACAAAAAGGAAATCTAAAATTCAACATTGATAACAGAACATTATCTAATCTTCAGGACTTATTTCACATTTCACCAACTGTCCCATCTTGACGTCTGCTACTAAGGAAGACCCCGGGGAGGGAGGGTGTCTAGGAACCAACCCAGGGTCACGCACTTAGATGCACTGCAGTTGCCCTGGGTCTTTCGTTTCCTTTGATCTAGGCAAGTTGTCTCACTTTTGGGTGTCTTGACCTGGACATTTGAAGAGCACAAACCATTCATTTTGCACACTGTCTTTCAATTTGGTTTCGCTGATGCTTCTCATGATTATATTCACGTTATACATTCTGGGCACGAATCTATCCCTGGAATCGGCTGTTATTTTCAGTGCATCACGCGGAGAGGGGCATGATGGTGATGGGCTCGCTATGGGGGCGGTTAACTTTGATGGCTGGGGTCTGCTGACGGGTTTCTCCACTGTAGACCTACTGTGTTTCCCTCTACCAATACCTTCTTCTCACCAAATTGTCACCTACTTTTCTTTTTTTTTTTTTTTAAGACAGGGAGGAAGGAAGGTAGAGGAGAAAGAATAATTTAAAGGAAAAAAGGAAGGAGGAAACATCTTTAGCTAGTCACTCACTTCGTTTTCACCCAGCCCAGGGTCTGAAACCCAGGTCCGCGGGCTCTATGTGGTTGACACCCAGGGTCTCAGCGCCTGAGCCACAGGGTGCCTCCCGTCGCCTACCAATCTTAGCATCCACTGAGTCTCACCAGAATAACCTGGTGTTTGTCAAACGGCGATTTTTCTACATTCGTTGAAAATGTATCGTAAGGAAGAGCTGTGCCTTCTCCCTCATTCATCTTTATTTTCATTAGTACGAACTCATGGACTTCCATTTTATTCTAGGGATCTTGAACCACTGCTAGCATGATTCATTTTGTTGCTGATATTTTCCGAGATTTGGTCCGTGGGAAGCCCTGAAAGTTGGCTCCTATGTCTTTCTGACATATTTTTTGAACATTTGCTTACTTTCTAATGCAAGATGCCTCTGGCTCGCCTGGTGTTCATCGTGAAATTAGTCACCGCATCAGGACTACAGCAATATTTACGGGAGCGTGTACGTAGAAAACAAGATGTGGTGCATGGTGTGCCCAGCGCTTCCATGGCCTGTCAGCAGGGGCTGGGTCTCGACCAGGGTCTGTGCCTCCAGGGGACACAGGCGATGTCTGGAGGTGTCTGTTGGTCACAACTGAGAAGGTGCTGCCATCATTGACAGGGTAGAGGCACAGGACACACCACCACAGCAAAGAACTATCTGCCCCAACGTCCACTGAGTGCCAAAGAAACCCTGAGCTAGAGAACATGCACATGTATGTAACTACACGCTCATGCAGACATTTATATGCTTAATAATTAATCTGTCCAAACCACCAGGGAAAATAACAATCCAATTTCAATCTGACACTAGCGTTCATCAGTCCCTTATCTAGTCCCACATCTGTGACTCTCTTTCCTGAAGGTGAGAACTTGGCTCCCATTCTCCACAACACGGATTTATTTCCTCAGTCCCAAAGTAGCTATAAACTGGCTTCAGAACAGCTAACCCATGAAGTAGGAAAAATAAATCTACTTGCTAGAGTTTAAGATTTTTATACATATGCTGTTTTTAGCATGAGAGGATTCTGTCAAAATATTACTGAAATTTATTTAGCTCTTTTCCTCTCTCTCCATCAGCATGATTTTATCATTCACATAGTCCTCTCCATGTTTCTGTTTGTATTATATTTGGATTTTCCTCAGAATGTTGATGACTATATTTATTTTAAAATCTTAACATGGATCTCAAAGTCAAAATTATGCAAAATGTATATTCAAAGAAGTCTTTGCCTTCCACCATTTGCTTTCCATTCCCCAAGCATTTCCGCCAGATTCTCGGATCCCTCCTATGCCTCCAAGGGCACCATCTTGCTAGTTCTGATCATGGGTTTGCATGTTTCTACAAAGGGGCAGATGCCTGTATATACGTTTATTCCCCTGCTCACCCATCAGTATGTAGTCTCTTCTTACTTTACTAAGAGAAATGCTACTTTTCAGCAGAATATATATATATATCTCCACCTTGATATCAATGACATTTCCCATCTTCCCAGCAGTTAAATATGACCATGTAACTAAACGCCATAGGATAGGAAGAGTGATGCTTTCTAAGTGAGACCCTAAAAAAGAACTAAGCTTAAACCGCCCCCAACCTTGACTCTTCCCTGCTGAGGCTTAACAATGGACATGAAAATAGTCCCTTTGGCCCCTAAAATGGAAAACCACCTGCTATAAATGCAAGAATCATCCGACCAGCCCTCAACAATATCCTTTTCGGATTGTCGCAGGGGAGAAAAATGAAGCATTACCTTAAGTCACTGTTTTTTATTCTTTTTGTTACAATTTGCTTAGGCTGTAGCCTGTGAAGGTCCTGGGGTAGGAGAAGATGGTGCATCCCGGGAAAGGAAAGCAACCATGCAGCAGGAAAAAGCGGCATGACAGAAAGTGGTCATGAGATGGCAGAATCTGTGCACACACAAAGGGAAGTGATAACTGGCTTTGTACTTTTGAAAGTTTGCTCTATTTATCCTGGTGAGCAGATGGGTGCAGGTAACGAGTATTTATGAAGAACCCATTTGGGAAGCTGCTGTACTGGTTCACAATATAGTGAGGGATAGACAGCAGAAATGAGGAAAAGCAGAGAAAATCACAAGTTATTCTGATCAAGACCACAGACTCAGCCTTCTCAGAATGCCTGGGGGACGTCTTTTCTGAGCCCCAGTGCTCAGCCTCCTAAAGGGCACTTCGGGGACACTCGTCTATCACCAGAAGTCAGCTTTTCCAGCCGCCCCGCATCTTTAAGATTTCAGATGACCCAATATACCCACCCCTCATCTCTCCCCTCTCTTCCAAGCCATTCCGCAGTGTCCTCAGAGATTGATGCTCCTTGATCAGCTAGGTCTACCAGAAGTTCAGCAACTTCCAGGAAAATTCCATTCACCACCTCGTTGCACCTGAAAACCTCCAGGGCCTCAGGACCTGACTTCTTCAGCAGGCCCACCGGCCTCCTTGTGTTCCACTGCCACTTCCAGAACACTCCCTCTTCTAAATTTTGAAGAAACTTGTTTCCTTGAGATTTATTTTACCCATTTATAAAACTTTCTCCAATTCCCTATTATCTAGCAGCAACGTTGTCACAATGCAATATTCACTAAAGAATGTTAGCTGACTCATGATCTTCCTTCTGACCCTAACTCAGGTCACCATTCAAGCAATGTACTCACCGCTCAGTTCTTAGGATCTCATTTCAAGACTATTCTTCAACCTTGGCCATCTGGTTCCACAGTCACACCCTGACACCATCCACTCTTCAGTGACTGCATCACATTCAAAATCGCCATCTCAAAACATACCACTTTCCAACTATCACTCACTTTTCTAGTTCAGAATGCGGAATTCAGAATTCTAGGTCCCAAGTGCTTTCACTGGACCAATACTGAAACTTTCTATTTATAATGTGAGACATTGTATAAGTCAACTGCCCTGGACACTTCTACAGAGCTAATAAAATGAAATATAAAGAGGGCAAGATCAGAAAGAGACATAACCAAAGACAATGTGTGAACTTTGGACATGGATAGGGTTGAATAGTAGATTTTTTAAAAAGAAAGACATTTTGGGGGACAACTGAACGAACTTAAATATGGACATTCCACTAGATAATAGGAGATTGCTGTCGATGTGATGATGGCATTGTGGTTTTGCAGGAACATGATCTCATCATTAAGATGCATGCTGAAGCATTTAAAATTAATGCAACCTGACATCCACAATTTTCTTTCAAATCGATCGGAATAAAAATAGAGGAGAGAAGAGTAAGAGGAAAGGAAGGAAGAAGGGTAAAGAAGAAGAAAAAGGTAAAGAAAGGGAGAAAGGAAGATGGAGAAAAACCTCAAATATAGAAAAGCTTAACAATCCAGGTGAAGCGTGCGTGGCTGCGCACTTTCACATTCACCCAACCTTTCTCTAGGTCTGAAAACACCTAAAAGAAAAGATTTGGGGCAATGCATTAAAAAAAACTTCTGATACACTGTTTGATATAACAGTGATTTTATCTATATACATTTGAAATATCCAGTATTTCAGTCTGATATGTGTACAACCACATATTTTTCTGTGCTCATGCAAACAAAACTAAAATATTTTAGGATGGGAAGGTAGTTTAACCAGTATGGGATGCACTCCACATTACTCTGCAAACTGCTTTTCAACGTCGACAACACACATGGAAGGCCTTCAAGTCACAGCCACAGCATGTTTCACTGAGAAGATGCTCACTAATCCTCCATGCATTTGGGCAACTCTGGTCAGAATCTTGGCTACTACAAAGAGTGGTGCTACGAAGTCCTTGTAAACATCATTTCACCTGTCCTACAAGACAGATTACTGAAAACTGAACACCTGAATCACTGGGAATGTACTTTACTTTTAACACCTAATGCCAGATTATTTTTCCAAAAGACTATATATATCACAGTTCAAAGGTGCCTGGGTATGCCCATCACTTTATTTTACCTACACAGTAAGTTAGCAGGCTATGAGAACGTGCTACCACTCTGGGGAGTCCTTGGAAGGAAGCATAAAGTGAAGGACTGGCGACACAGTCACCCAGGAGTCCAGAGGCAGTACTCACAGAGCTCTCCACGGATCAAAGGGCAAGGAGAGGAAAGAAAGACTCTTGGGGCACACCCTTGTGGCTCAGGGGACTGAGACGCTGGTGTGCGGACCTCATACAGCCCAAGGACCCACATTGAAGGTGAAAAACTAAAAATTAAAACTGAAAAATTCAGATGCTTCTTCGTCTTCCTTCCTTAAAATGTATCTTCCTCCTCTGCTTTCCTTCCTCTTTAAAAAGAAAAGAAAGACACCTTCCACACTTTGAATCCCCACTAGCTTTTTACTCCACTATTACAGCTCTTAGGAATTTACACAGTACTCACCCCCCTGCATTCTACACACCAAGTATGCCAGAAACTCCTTGAAATAGGCCTAGTATCACTCATTCATTCACCACTGTTTCTTAATGACCTTCCATGTACCAGCACTGCTAAGCACTAGCATTTTACAGGCAAACAAGATGAACACTATCACTGCCCTCCAGTACCTAATATTCTTATGGGATGATTCAACGTTTAACAATTACACAACAAATTCTTTTAAGTTATGGCAAACGCTCTGGGAAAGCAATAGCAAAGAGTGTCATGAAACATTTAACCTAGAGTACCATACTGAGGATGACCCAAAATGGACCTGCAATTTGTTTATATGGTTTAATAGCTCACATACCACCAACTGATTTGATAAAATGATTTATGATACATGACCTTTTTTTTAAAGGAAAGGTACAGGCAGGAATGAAGGTGAGCAGGCAAACTGGAAGAAAGGGAGAAGAGGAGGAAGAGCTTCTTATATATTTATTTTTATTTAGTTGCTTATATTTATTGTTCACCCGGGCCCGGGGTCTTGAATCCAGGACCTTGGGATGTGCGTGGGACTGCGCCAAGGTGCACTAGACCGCTAGGCCACCAGGGCGCACCCAAGATGTATGATTTTTAAGTACATGGTTTTATCACTGTAATGAAAGGGAAAAAAGATGATGGGAACAAAAATTATTGAAGCTCATAAGCCAGTTATGTGCCAAGCCTTTTCTATACTTCAGCTCATTTAGTCCTCACCACTAATGTATAAAGCAGAGGCTAACACTCCACTTTTTTCTGATTCACCAAAGTGGCAGCCTACTAATCAACATAGTCAGTACAGGCTGAGTCCACGCGAAGGGGAGCCTTTTTAAGTGGCATAAAGGCTCATGTGGGCTCTGGAGGGCGGTGCAGCTGCACCTCCCCTCCGCACCCCTTCAGCCTCCAAAACTAGCTTCCACTTCACTGCTATATTTAATGAGTCATGAGAAGATCAAAACTATACAAGTCAGTTTCCCTACAGAATGTTCCTCGACACCACCCATTCGTAATACGAAGTGAACTTATATTTTATACTTTAAATTTGATATTAAAGTCTACTCTTGTGAAGTTGATGACAATTCGCATCGGCTAAAGTAAGATGATCTTTTCAGTGACTAATGGAAAGTTGTAAATAAAACTGAGACTGTAATTTACTCCTTAAGGGGAATAAGCATAACCATGCTTCAATTATTTTAAAACAACACAGCTCGTGATTCAGTTTGTCACCACACATTCGAAAGGCTTACATGGTCACTTTGTTAGGCATCAAAATTACCCTGTATGTACTGAAGTAACAAAACTGCATTTGCTAGAAAATGATCTGTAGTTTGCTCTAATTTACAGAAGCAAATTATTCCTTCTACTCTCAAACTACTCATATGTTTTATATCTCCAAGAGTTTTCAAGTTTCACACTTCAAAAGACCAAAGACAATCTAGCAAAGTTGTTGTCAAACTGCATTGGGCAAAAAATGACTTCAAAATAAAGAATTATTTACATACACTAGATACATAAAAATACCAAATCCTCATCTAGGAAAGGTCACAAGTCATAGTCTAAATAATTTAAGATGTATATGTAACGTATAGGCCTATTAAAGAAAATAATATACCCATTCTTAATTAGCATGTCAGTCTAATTAACTCTAGCCTTTATTTCTATTTAAACATGCAGTAAGCAAATGTTCCATGGAATTCTCTAATTAGCAAATCTTCAAGCTGTCCTCTAGAACTGTACATCATGTCTAATAACAGGACCCCAAATATTTGTTTTTACCTCGAATAACATAATTATCCAAGGCATCTTCCATTCTCTTCAGTGCTTCAGTTCTATTAGAACCATGTGTGATTAGCTACAAGCGAACAAACAAAAAGGCCCAATTTACAGAGATAAGTCAAATAATTCCTCTTAGTGAAAAATTACAATATTTTATAACTGGATAGCCTGAATATTGTTTGGAATATCAGTTATTCAGTGTTTAATAAAAAATGTCAATTAAGAGTTTTTCAATAAATAAGAATTAAGCTATTTCTGACTACATTTTACTGGCTCCTGTATTTCACTATCACATGAGTTATTTGAGATAAACAAAACGGGATAAAAGCAAGCATACAATTTTTAAAAGGAAAGATAGCAAAAGGGAAACATTTGGGACCGTGGAGGACTAAATGAGATTTGGTTTTTTTCTCTCCTTATTTTTTCAGTGGTTTCCACATCTGACTCCCTAAAAAGTTACCTTTTACACAGAAAAGCACAGAAAAATGGTTCTTGCCATTAGAAAATCAGAATGGTCTCACTGTTCTTTAAGATTAGTGTCTCTTTATGTGTCTTATGCAAATTAGCAATAAGCCCTAATATGTTCATAAAAGGTGTTTTTGGTTATTAGTCAATCTATAGTTTGCAATTATTTTTAATACATGATGCTAATTTCTGAATGGCAAGCCAGACTGAAAATCAATTTGAAGTTCATTTTTTGGAACAAAAATGTAATTCACATAAAAATAGAACCACAGTCTTCAAATCAACCTACACATTTTGCGCATTTTTATTTGAAAATAGTGTTTCCCAATCAAACAAAATACCTAAAGTTTATCTTAACAATTGGCATAAAAATTTGGATGAAAGAAGAAAACAATGATTTTTTACTGCAACTATATAAACTTGAGAAACAGGGCTTTTATGTGCTCCCAAAACTTATAAAGCATCTTAAATGAATGAAATGTCCTTTCTAAAAATTAAAATAAGGAGTCATCCTTCAATACAGGTGTTCTAAGAAATGGAGTTTTATAAATAAAACCCACATTTTTAACAACAGAAGTCAGATTTTGTAAGATGTCAAAAGATGTAAATATTTTAAGTTGTTAATTTATTCTAGAAAGTCCATTTCAAAGAGTGGTGCGCAAAAAGGCAGTACACTCTTACAGAACACTCAGTCCTGTCAAATCTACGCGATTCGTCATTTGCAAAAGTCCGCACGAAAATGTGAAAAGCGCTTAACAAACAAGGGTTCTGCGACACCGCCCGCCACCGAGCCTTCACCCCAGGCCATCTCCAAGACACGTCTGAAAACAGCTACGCTGTGCTGCACAGGCGCCTGGTTAGTTCGCTAGTGTGGGGGCCGGGGGTGCGGACACTGCATCGCTGAGGGGGGAGAATCACCAACCAAGATGATACTGAAATTTCTCTTCAGAGAAAGAAAATCTGCTCTGCTCTCACGCTTCCATCAGCGCATAGCTGCGCGTTTAATTATAGCACATGTGCAGAAAAAGGCCCAAGTGCAGACTTTTTAATTAAATATGTCCATTGTCTTTACAGAAGAAAACCAAAAAAAAAAAAAAAAAATCAAGACATCGAACTGACTTTTGAAATCATCGGATCATAATAAATGCTAATCTCACTTCCCGGCTGGATGCCGCTGTCAACCCGGACCTGGAAGGGAGAGAAGAAGAAAACCATGAGAGGAACTTCATTACGCGCAGCTATTTTTCTAACAACACATTTAATTTCCGTGGAGCCACTGGATCATTTCAATCTCAAACAGCATTTCAGTTTCCAGGAAAAAAAAAAAAAAAGCACAATCTAAAAATAATTGAGACTAAATTATCATGATCTCTTATTACTCAGTACAACATATACATTTTTTGTCCTACAAAATGAATGAACTAAAAAAATGCAAAAAAAAAAAAAAAGGGAAAAAGACAAAACCCCATTTTATTCATCTCTGTCCTGGGATCTGCGTGTTGCTATTTGATGGTGTCTTCCAACCGAAGCATAGCATGAATGATGTCCCTTCTAATCACGCTCCCCACTGGACCCTTCTGAGAGTTTCACTAAGGACCCAGCCGAGACAGGCAGCAGCGCTCGGAGCTCGGCTCATCAGCTCCATGGGAACGTGGGGCCTGCGGCTTTCATGTCTGTAACACTTTCCCTTTTTTGCCTCACCCTCTCAACTGTAAAATGTCTTTTTTTTTTTTTCTGTTACTGCTAGTCCCCTGAGACTTTCATGTTTACACAGCTTTCCTCGTGGCTTTGCTTTGTAAAGGACACAGCCCCAATTAGAGTTCTGATTTTGCTATTTTCATGGGCAAAAAAAAATAGCACAAGTTCAAAATATTCTTTTGAAGAGCCTGATGGCTGTTAACCAGCCAACAAGTTAGTTAGTGCCTCACTGGCTCTTGTTTTCATCTCCCAGTTTGCTACCAGCAGTGAGGCACAGAGGTTAGCCATGTAAAACTTTCCAAGTGAACAATTGCTGAGGACGCGGTATTTATTAGATTACTGTACCTAAGTTTGGAATCTGAAGTATTTAAAAGCGAATCAAAATACTTAAAGACTGTCAAGCATGTCCTGGGGTCTGGAGGACAGAGGAATTTCATGGAAGCTGCTAGAACAGCAGGACTTTGATGCCCAACATTGTAAAGGGGTGGGAAGAGAAGGGCAGACACTCACGTAGCTCGTCACCTGTGGGAAGACACTTTCCTAATAAACAGCAGCTCATCTGTCTGCAGTAAGGCAGAAAAAGGTCAACACAGCGGCTGTTAGGCCTTTAATATTTTAATTTAGGCAATTATCAAGGGACCGCATGCAGAACCTCTTGTCTAGGACAGCCACATGAGGGTCTGATGATGGCTTTATTACACGCTGACATTAAAAGATAAAGCATAGTTTCATTCTCTTAAAAAGAAAACACTGCTGTTATTCTCTTTGTAAGGTTTTAGAGGGTAATATTAAAACATACCCAGAGTGCTTTGATTCCTGTACAAAAATTTGGATATTCTATTTGCATTCACATTCATATATGAAACTCATAGTCTCAGGGCACTTAAAAATATACTTCGCTTTCTAGTTCTTGAGTCATTTCAGGTCATAAACTGAAGTCCTATGAAATTCACAGTACTTACAAAAACGAGAGAAGAATTAGTGGGGCAGCTGTGAAAGCAATAAAATCATAATCCAACTCTCCCACCTTTAAAAAGGCCCCAAATGGTAACTGGCGATCAAGTTAACACAATAGAAAAGACATCTTGGAACTTGCATTTTCTTATTTTTAGTCGCAAAAGTTAAAGAGCTAATTTTGCTGCCATGTTATTTAAAACTATAGCATGCCTACTAATGCTGAGACCGGCACAAGCTCGAAAACTTTACTTTAAACTCACCCTACTATTTGCTGCAGAAACTGCTACAAAGCCAATGTGGAATTTTGATACTCACCCCACTGGTAAAATAGCAGGCATTAAGGAAGATTTGTTGCATTCTCCTACAGTTCACAACTTGACATTTTTAATTACCTCAAACAATACTATCCTAAAAGTTACATTACCTAGAGCTCCCAGGTACAGCTGTCTTTATCGTTTATTAAAAGTATCACAGAAGGTATGCCATTTAATTTAAAATATACAGGGTAAAATAAAAATGTCTTATTTACAATCAACACATATTTTTGTATAAGCAAATCAACATTTCCAAGCAAAGTCATAAGAAAGCATGAAAACTCTCACATATAAATAATTTACTGTTTATGCAAAATTTGTAAATAATCTTCAGCTTTTCTAACATGTCTAACAATGAATTAAGAGTCAAATCAAGTCTCTACTGCTTTATGGAAACCAAGCTTATGACCCCCAAAAATCTATGTTAGCTTGCATACTGGAAGCTTTAAGAATAAAGTCAAATGAAATTGCAATCAAGTTTCAGAGCAGAACAAAACTGCAGTTTGAAAATAAGCTGGTGACATATGGTGATCAAGGGGCTAAAAATCTTCATCTTCGCCATCTTCATACATTTTGGGCTTTGAGAAGCATGAGAAAAGTACAAGCCAAAAGTTAACTCTGAGGTATGTATTCTTGAGACCGGAAAGGTAAGCGCTAACAAGGGTTTCCGAAGTTAAAACGGATCTGGTTTGAGGAGGAGGAGAAAACATCATCAGCTCCCAAGCACCTGTGTGGGGGCTTCTCTACTCCTGCTCCAAAACCACTGGCATAATTTCTGTGTCTTTCCTCTACCAAGAGTGGACCCTACGAAAGGACCAGCCAGTCTCCCACCCTTCATTCTCGAGTCACCTCTCCCCCTCGCACAACTCCCCGCCCGCCATGTCTACCTGACAAGTGACAGCCCAATCTGATTAAATGCTTCCAAGGGAGGGGACTCGTGGGCCTCCGTGACAGGCCAAAAGTGATCACCATGGAGACACATAATTACGGCTGTCAACGCATCTACTGTCCTGCTGACATCAATCTGATTGCTCCCAGCAATAATGACAGACAAAGCTTAGCGTGCACTCTCCTGCTCCCAATCACTTTATCTATTCCGTGGTCCATTTAGCTGACATGCAACATTCACACAAGCAAATAGCAGCAGTAAGCAGAACATTTAAGGCATTTTAATTGTTTTTTCTTTCTGTGGATGGCTCACAACTGCAAATGTTATTACATAAAACTCCTGCTGCAGCATTAATTGAAGAAAGACTTGGTGGGACAAAGACTGTAGGGGGTATAGCTTGTCCATTATCACTTATACTTTCAACAGGTCTCACGTTTGAAAATTGCAAATTGCAAAAACTTGCGAGGGCAAAATGTTTGACAGCGTGTTAGCTATTACAACATGGTGAAAACTTCTAACAACCAGAGGAATCATTATGAATTCTTATTTAATACATTTTTGTTTGATTAAAAAAATGTTTAGCTATGTCCCTATGATACTTGTTTTCTCATCAGCTATTTAGCATCACATAATGCCTGTAAAATCTTTACAATTTTTCTTCTGCCTTCAGGCTTTGAACGCAGCATGGTGTCTCCAAGCCCAGAAGGGTCAAGTCCCTTTAGAAAGCACATGGGCAAAAACAACTGAAAAAAGTGAAATAAATCATATAACCAATAACATCTTCAGATTTAGAATACTTCCTGTAATCTTTCACCATCTTCATTTCAGTAGTCAGCCTCAATAACCACATTTACAGATGGTTCAGCCTCATCGCCAGGAGCTAACGTAAGGTCATATATGTGCACACACTACCTCAATTCAGAGAAGGGGTATGTCCTTGTTCTTTTTATGCAACAAAAACTAAAGAACAGCTATAAACCAGAGAACGAGCAGGGAATAAAGTGAACAGTGATGATGCCTTTTCTTTAACTGGGGTAAGTAGTATGTATTTCTAAAAGTTGGTGACACAGAATAAGGCACACAGCTTGTTTTCCTTAATCCATTTCAATTAACAAGCTAATTCTGTGCTTACATTTCTAGATACCTGACTACCTAGGGAAGCTAGATTGGATTTATTGAAAAGATTTCACTGCAACACAGAAAAAGTCATGTTAAGGATTCCATACTCTTTATCATTATAATTTTCAAAAGTATTGTGAACATTTTAAATTACCATTTATTTACAAGTCAGATGTCTCCAGACTCCCCGTCAAGTGAATTCTGACTTTCCTGACACATCATAAAGTATATAAAAAAAAAGTTTTATATTGCAATTCTCTATACATTTTATTTGTTCTTCAATTTACACCCTTTGGTGCTGACATGCTTTAACATAAGAGTGTGACATAATCAAGATGCTAAGCCTTCACTTGGTATCACAGCTTAATGACTTACACCAGGTAGAGATCTTGGTTCTTGGTACTGCGACAGTCTCCCAACAGACGGTAAACCGAAAGACTCGTAGGGGTCCTAAAAGTGCAGAGGAAAGGAAGCACAGTTTTTGAAATATAAATCCGTACAACTAAGGTTAAATATTTATATAATAAAGAAGCATTTCACTTACAGATCTAATTTCAACGTAGTCACAACTTTCAGAATATGCCTGTCTTACACTCACTGTAGATAACTTAGAAGAGTACGTAAAAATCAAACAGAACTATAAACAGAATTTAGCCTGACCTTGATTGTACTTTATTGAAATTGGTAAAATTCCAACTTTTTACAAATCTTCTTAGAATGCTGTCGGCAAAAATAAAATAATCTAAGCACTACATCAAAACATTCAAGTTCAAAACAACAAATGTAGTACATTAGAGATATTTGTTTTTCTTACTCTCAAAACAACTCACATATGGTCAAATTTGGGAATTTTGATTCTTAAATAAAGATCTGAAAAGAAATTGCATGTGCTATTAAAAATGTACTCACTCCATTTGTCGCTATCTTAGCTCACCAGAGTAAATACTAATAAACTCGGTGTCATAATAAGAAAGGAATACCACTTAAAATATAATCAAAACCATTAACAACCAAGCCAAACATATTTCTCAAGATTCTTAAAAAACATTTCAAAATAACTTCCAGTGTTCTTAAACACAAACATTGCTAACTTATTTTTTATTTCGATGGTCTCCAGTGTCTATAAGAGACAGTATAAATGTTTTCTTGCATTCTTGTTTTTAATCACTTGAAAAAAGCACTTTCAGATGTTGACTCCTTCATTATCTGATGTATATTGTTTTAAAATAAGAGTATTGAATTGAGTGGATGAGTAAAATCTATAATTAAAATATGAATCAAAAGTTCTATCAAAAGCTTTACAACTTAAATTTCAATTGTTACTTCTCCATAATCATGAGGGATAAATAATTAGAAAAAATATGGTGGGAGAATAGTACATGGATATTGAATTTAACAACTAATGTGCAACCAGGTAGGCTCTTTTAAAAATTCTCACAGTACTATTTCTGCTTAATGTGGTTTGAAAATACAGAAACAAAAAGCAAGCAAACAAAAAATAGCCATCGTCTACTTACGCATAACAACATTTAACTCTACTTTGTTGCCCCTTAAACTGATTGGAAACTTTCTCCAAACAAGAGGGGGAAAAAATACACACACACACACACACACACACACACACACACACACGCGCGAACATTAATTATACTCAATTCTTTCAAACTATTTTGAATGATGTCACAACGACCTAAGCTTTTTCTGGATTACATCATCAAATACTGGACCCGGTTATAAAAGCCAAACGTGACTTTGCTGTTTGGGTTTACCAGCTCCCAGAACCGCCCGCCCTTCCTCCCCACATCAGTGATTTTACCTCAGCATAGACCCGACATTCGACTGCCCAGCCGTTGATGGGAATATCAGCTTGCTGGTGCCTGAGAGGGTAACCCTTAGCAACTCGGATCATTTCCTGGACCAGGTCCAGGCCGGTAATGCATTCTGTGACAGGATGCTCAACCTGCAAGACCGAGACCTGCCAGTCAGTAGGTGCAGGCAAAGGCGACTGCGTCCAAACAAGCAAGAACAATCTCAACGAGGTCTCGGTAAAAATGAGGTTAATGATATTTAACGTTTAATCATGATAGACTTAAAAACTCTGAGAGAATGAAATTAAAGAGGCAGGACCGCATACTACGAAGTCGAAGAGCAAAACACCGAAAAAGTCTTGGCAGCGAGCTGTCTGACTTTTCTGATTTTAATTAGACGTGGCGCAGCGACGCTCAGCCATTTGCATTTCGAGGTGAATTCCTAACTGAAAGTTATATCCTGCACCGCGCTCCTCGAGGGGCTGATGAGAACCCTTCTGCTCCACTTAGCTCGCCATCCACGGAGGCAGCGGCTGGTTTTTCCAAAGCACTAGGCCAGCTGAAGCCTCAGCCACGCGCGTGCTTTCACTAACCTGTCCTGACAAGCGACCAGATTAGCGTACTCTTACATCAAGGCAGTGTAGCAGAAGGGAGCAGATGGATCCAGCAGGTTGTTTCCCCCAGACTGACGTGCGGAGTGCTTAGCATGCACAACAGCTACCAGAGCGGGGAAATCACACTGCTCTCTCAGCAAATCGCTGGTAACGCCTTTGGCTGAAGCTGCCGTGGGGATCCCTGGCCTTCCACACTAACACATGGGCGACACATGTACAGAAACATGCGTCGACACAGAGGGGTACTAACAGGGATGCACATCACTATGAACTTGATCAATTGCCTACAAATTCCTAACCCTGAGTGAGCTACAGTGAAGCCACTACGGCGCTGGGAAAGCTCAGGTAATCGGTCTTGCAGCCAACACCTGGAATGAGTTATAAAACTGTGAATCAAACGTTGGTCACATGTGCCACTGTGATACCAATAATCACTGTTCGTAAAAAGGAAGCACTTCCCACAAGTTTCTTCAGCACAACAGGCCATATCTCATATATTCGGACAGGGAAAGGGTCAGTGAGCAAACGAACTGTCTTCCCATCGTCAACCACACTAATGGAAGGACAAGACTTAGTCATTATAATAATCTCGAAGCTTATCATAAGCAGACAATGCCACGGTCTTTAAAAAAAAAAAAGCTTTGTAAAAATAAACAGATGGCACCCATAATTAGCTCTGTGTGTGTTATGAGTTTGTTTACAGTTTCAACAACATTTTAAGACATTTTGACATAATTTTAATGACAAATCATCACTAAAATAAGCATCTACCCTTTGTAAAAGAAATGTGACGCTAAATAAAGATCTTATTAGATAGTTTAAAAAATATTTTGCAAAGCAAATTATGGTTTTGTGAAAAATAAGACTCCACATGATAAGACAAGAATAAGAATAAAGTTTGTCTATTATCACCAGAAACAAATTTTCTGTAAGAAAACATCTTACCACTCTTTTCATTCAAGAGGCAAACCTACTATGTGCCAAGGGCTTTACAGCAATAAGAGTCACATATTCCTGTTAGGTGAGAAAATTTTAAAAGCTAAATGAATGACTTGATTTCATCCTTCTATGCCGAGTGCCCAGAAAACTATGTAGTATATACCAGGCAAATAAATACATATTGAATGAATAGGTGAGCAGCAAATTCAGTCATGTCTATAGTAAGATAATTTCCAGAAACATCTTTACTCACTATATCTAGTCTAAACTGAGATAGTACAACTGTTCTTCCCTATGGAAAAAAGGATATGAAATCATGCAATAAATATAAATGCCATGTAATTACTTTGAAAGTTTAAAAATCCAAACTCATGTCAAGGCTGTTTTCACCTTAAAGATCTCTCTATAACTACAAAGGAAAAAGTATATTAGACCCACTTTAATCCAACTTAGAGTCAGAGAAAAGAACCACAACAACATATTGATGATGTAAATTAGTAAGCTGCAAATATTTCCAAACTAAAGTAAGTAGCTAACGGAAATAATTACTAGGCCCTCTGTGGCTGTGGCGGTTAAACGTGGATTATGGAAGCCGGGACCTGGGTTTAAGAACTGGGGTTGGTGGTAGTTTTTAATTACTAGCTGCTCCACGCAAAATTATTGCTTTCACGAATGTTTTAAAAATCTGCTTCAAGTACTGTTAAAGTCTACACAATAGACTAGCATTCCTAAGATTTTCAGGTAACAGAAATATTGTCATTTTAAAAGTAAAACTAAGGATTTTACACGACTTTGAAAAAAATCTCATACCATTATTTAAATAACCATATATCTATCACTCCCAGTACCAACAACCTAGAAATACTTTCCTTGTACAAGTTAAACTCAATACAGAGATCAGAATAGAGATGTGTAAAGAGACAAAATGGCTGACAGGCCAAAATGTAACTGAAAAGGAGTTTTGGAAATATCTTTAAAAAGAAAGGAAAGGAGAAAGGAAGGTGAAGAGAGAATCACTGGAAAGGGAAGGTCACTAACTGGAATAAAAAGCTATAAAGAGAAAATAAAGTCAGACTGGTGTCTCTAAGTCCACAAGTTCACCTGTGCCTCCTAGAAGAAAAACCTAGCTACAGATGATGGTGCGGTGCCTGCTGGCTCAGCGAATGGATCCAAGGTGCAGTGAGACACATCTCAAGGACCCAGGCTCATGACCTTGGACAGCGAGAACAACCAAGATGAACAATAAACACTTTTTCTTCTGCTCTCCTCCTGCATTAAAAAAAATAAAACTGATGTTATTAAAACATCTATTCCACAGACTATTGCTATGTGGGGGTGGCGGGGCTGGGAGGGTCTGTGTCACTTCTATTTGAGAAACAGTGGGACAAGCAAAGTTACATGGGTTTTTTAGAGAAAGATTCCTCAGATTCTTTAATGTGTCAATACGCCTTAATATTCTCTAAGAGCAGGTCCTGTGCATTTATTCCACCACACACCTCTTCCTTTGCAAAGGATCTTTAGAGGTGGAGAATTCTAGGGAACACATTTTTAGAAACAAAGCCTTAAAAATTCAAAATCCAAAGCTGAAACTCCTTGTGTGACATCATCCTCACCAAATATTTGAAAACCTGGTTGTGTATGTAATTTTCCAACCAACAGAAATGTGTGCTCCTTCCTAGAAATGTGCCAGTAACCAATCCCCCAGACAGTATAATTGCACATGAGTGAGCAATACACTGTGCACAACTAGCACACATTAATAGTGTGTGTGAGAGCTTGCACAGAAATCTGGTGACTCAGTCAGCAAAAGCCAGCCCTCACCAAAAAGACACATAGATCAAATATATGAAACCAGAGAAAGCCCCACCTAGTGGGAATTTCTAAATCCTCAAAGGCAAATCACAGAGCGGGATGGGAGTGCCATGGCACAGGGTCTCTGAGACGCAGATAAGTCAGTTTGCAAAGGCAATGTCCATCTCTTGCCACAACTCTTTAGTTCACACAGGTAAAACTAGTACAATCATCCAATGCCATATAATCGTCTCAGGACGAGGATGAGTATGCATAGTCCATACGCCTACTTTAGGTGGTCACAAACTGCTATCTTTTTATATGTCAATTTTGCTATTTTATTCTAGTTGTGTCTTCTTGGTCGCTGTCAAGCTACTGTCACTACAGTCAATGCTTGTGTCTGGACATCCTGCCACTCTCTCTTATTACTAAACTGTTGCTTGAAATGAGTCTCCCAATAAAATTCTCAAATACAGCAGTGAGGTAAAAGGTTTTGTTTCACCTCGTGAGTTCTTAATGTGTCAAATATCAATAGCAATGAACTTAGAAAAGCCAAAAACTTTGCTGGTGTTGAGTTGTCATCATCACGTTTATGAATCTAAAATTATAATAAGAAATTCTGACATGGATGTCGTAATCTTTAGCTTTATTCCTCATTAAATACAAACCAGGATCTATAAGGAATGACTCAAAGTATAATGAGATATTCCTAGAGCCTCAGTGTCTCCCAGGAAGACGCCTTTCTGACGACAAAGGGAAAGGTACAACTCTAAGGAGCAGAAACACAAGAGTCAACACCTACGCGAGTCAACGCCACTCTTTCAGTCTGAGAAAAGCATGGCCTGCTCAGAGAAGAACAGTATCACTTCGGTCCTCTTCCTGCCAAAAAAGGCAAAGACCCAAGATGATCATGAGAAAACAGACAAACATAAAAAAGAGGACAATTCTATAAACAGTCCTGTGCTGTTTAAAAAATGTCAAGATCATAGTTGACCAAAAAAAAAAAAAAAAAAAAAAAAAAAATGAAAGCAAAGACTAAGCGTCATTCGAGATGGAGAGAGTAGAGACATGACGAGGAAGTATAATGTAGGATCCTGAACCAAGTTTTTTTCTTTTACTATAAAAGACATTCGTGGAACAACTGGTGAACTTTGAATATGCACTACAGAAATCTAATATCCTGATTTTATAATAGCACTGTGGTAATATAAGGGAATTTCCTTGTCTTAGGAAATACAGACATATTTAGAAATGAAGGGGACCAGGCCTACAATTTATTCTGAAATGTTGCAGGCAAAGCAAATAGTTCTATAGATACAGGAAGAGATAAGGACATGGAGCAAATGTAATTCTAGTGATGGGTATTTGGAAATTCTTTGCAATATTTTGCAATTGTTTTTGTACATCTGAAATGATTTCAAAATAAATGTTCTAAAATTAAGTAATGCTACCAGTAAGCTTTTTGTTCTCATATTAAAAAATATTATCAAAATAAAAATATCTGACTTGATCAATATTATTACCTTTAATCAGAATCCTCCCACTATCTTAAATAAAAATAATCAGCAGAAGATAATCTGTCCAATATTTTCTCTGACTTAACCTTTTTAAGTATTTTGTGATGTTTCCCTAATAATTCCTACAATTTTAAGAATTAATAACCTGGTAACAGGTAAGTGTTAACTTGACCATTATAGAGAAGTAGTGATGAAAAATATTCCAAATTCCCTAAATGGGTGAATATTTGGATGTATCTGTTTGTAGGCTGGTGAGTGGCAGCCCAATTGTTTAGCCAAAGCAGAAACTGCCCCTCAAAGTGAAGACCCAACAGGTACTATCACATCTGGATGGCAATTTGAAATTCACAAAATTCCTATGTTGAAATTGTTCATTAACAACTCATTGTCATTTGACAGAGAAGCCATGTGAAATACAAGAGATGTAAGCGGAGTAAATACTAATAGTCAAACAGTGCTATTTTAAATTAACATGTTAAGTAACAGCTTATTAACTAAATCAAACTAAACTGACAGAGACTATACAATCTTGGTTTATGAAAGCCACCCTTTGTAAGCAGAACTTGTTTGATGCAATACAGAAAAGCAATACAGGTATGATTACCTGTTGAAATAAGAGGAAACTGTCCTGTTATATAAAATTGAGTTCTATAATGGTGTTTGGCATAATAGGTCTCTACCTTTTTAGCTTGTTGTTATTCCCATCTGAAAGGATAGCTGATGCCATTATTTTGGGTTCTGCTGTTTGGGTTCAGAGAGATTCTTTGTCCAGAACAGAATCTAACATGTATCTGTAAAAAATTCTGAAGCTCTACCTCCTGAGAATACACAATTTTAAAATAAAGATCTGTAGTTACTAGACTTTGACCCACAGGGCTCAAAGGTAACAGCATGTTGGGAAACTGGCCTCAATACACAATTCCTGCAAACTCACCTTGAAAATAATGACTATATTCAAGAGTGGCAGGGAAAGCTGAACAGATTCTATTATAAAGCTTCCCTCTTGACCCAAACTCAAATAATGCCACGAAGAAAGAATAAGGGAACTACTGTGAATGGTGTATTATCACCTCCTCAAAATTCCTAAGCCGAAGTCTTAACCTTCAGCATCTGAGAATATTACTGTCTCTGGAGACACCGTCTTTCAAGAGGTGATTGAGTTCAAATGAGGTCATTAGGGTGATGTCCTCCCGTGACTGATGTCCTCATAAGACATTAAGATACCGACTACATATAGCACATCAGAGAGATCCTGAGAAAACGCAGGAGTAAGATTGCCGACTACAAGCCAGAGAGAGAGGCCCCCGGAAGAAACCAGCATCACCTAGAACTTGATTTCCAGAACTCCAGCCTCCAGAACTGCGAGAAAATAAATTTCTCTTATTTAAGCCATCCTGTCAGAGGCACTTTGTATGGCTGCCCTAAGGAAAGAATTCAACAACACAAGTGCAAAATTAGAATGTAGACAGGAGTCCAGACTCAACCCAACATAATTTACAATATGCTTTAAAACAAAAAATTCCTAACCAGTGTCTGACAAGTTTACCTCATCGCACCTGTATCATAAAAACTTTTCCTTCAATTTCCCAGTAAGATTCAATAAGTGTTAAAGGAAAGGAAAACATACTGTATTTTCATTCTGTTTCCTACGAGGTTAACTTCAAATATTCCAGAACACTGTGGTTCTGGCTTACTCCACACAGTCTGAGAACACTGGTGTCAATCACTTTAAATCTACTCAAAAAGGTCAACTTCTGCCAACATCCAGAACAGCCTTTCTAGAAAGAAAGGAAATTTTACAAACGTCCCTATCACTTCTCCTATTTCCTTCAGTTATTCTTTCAACCAAACACTCCAGTATTATCAAAGACCAAACAAAACTCTTTCAACATGGAAAGTCTGGAATATTTTTTAAGTCTGAAAGTGCTCTGAAATTAGAATATGTATTCAATTACAGTCAATTCTTAGAAGTCAAAATTTGGTTTGCAATAACTCTTAATTTTTAAATGAATGAAACAGAAATGAATGAGAATCAAGTTGCTTTTTAAAAAGTTTGTGCAATTCCTCTAGAATGCAGAGGTTCCATTTGATGACGAATTACCTGACAGGATGTGTAGCTGTCTGGGCTCCTCAGAATTTCAACAATTCTAGTGTACTTTTTCTTCCACAGGAAAGGTCACTGTTGCAATCAACCTGTTCTCACAGGTTTGGAATAGTTCGCTGGCATGGTTAGGCACTGAATTACCATGAGATCTTATTCCTTTTTATTTGGGCGTTTTCTAACCTTCATAATCTTTAAACTGATATAAAGGCTGCTTTTTCAAAATAAAAATTTTAAATAACATAGATTGGGAAATTAACAATCGCACACATACACTCTAGATTTTGGGAAAGTGTGTTCACAGTCCTAATGGGAATCTTAGCACAAAGTCCTCAGCAGACATAACTTATCAATGTAGCAAATATATATCTCTCAGTTTCATTTTCAGAAGCGAGTCCCACCCTCATTTTTCTCCTGGACTCTGAAGGAAAGGACATTTCTTTCAAAATGGTTACTATTTCAAGTACATGTGTTCATTTGTAATAGCACTTTTGTTGCTAAGTGATAATAAGAGAAAGTATGACTTAATGTATGGCTCAGTAGAGCATCTGACAGAATGACAAGTGACAGGCTCGATTAATAATGAAAACAACAGTAAAAGTAAGCATGTTACCTGTCTTTAACAAACACAGTATGTCAAGTATTCCTGGTGGGATTCTCACAGTTAGGAAGAAGAATGAGTGCTTAGTATAAAGCAGGCATTTTAAATGTATTCATCCATTTAGCAGCCCCGATTCTACAAGGACTGTCACATTAAAGATGAGGAAACTGAAGGGAGAAGTTAAGGAACTGCTTATAGTCGGATATCAGGAGGAGGTAGGGCTGTGTCTCCAGCATTGAGGACCCCTGCCACACAGTATTACCAGCAGTGGAACCCAGTACTGACAGCCCAAACAACCACAGGGGGAGACTTAGCCGCAGGATAAAGGAAAAGCACGGAATAATAATTACACGAGTCAAATAAGAGACCAGCAGAGGGACAGAAACTTTATGCCAAAACCAGTAAGGGCACGTAGAAACTCGAAGAGCGGCGATACATAAACACAGGCGAGACTTTCTGGGATAAAGCATAGCTTCTCAATTATACAATTCAAACAATTATTTAGAAAAGAGGATGGTCGCCGCTGGAGCCGTAATTAGTAGCCTGGAAGAGCAACATAAAGAAATAATATCAAGAAACAGCACAAATGCAAAGCAATAGTAATGATGAGAGAAAAGTTATGAGCCTCAGAGGACTTGTCCATATACCCAGCCCACAAATAACAGGAGTCCCAACAAGAGAAAACTAATAATTGAGAACAGGAAATGGGAAAAAATAACAAAAGAAACAGTCCCTGGAGTGAACAAAGGCAGAGTTGATGGATAGAATAAACACACACCTAGGCACATCCTGGTGAGGGAAAAATAAATTCCTGCATTCCGATGACCAGAAGAAAACAGGATCACCTTTCAGACAGCAAGAACTGGCTTCTACAGTAGAAGTCAGAGCGACATCAGACTTAAAACTAAAAGCTAAAACACAGGCCACTGAAATAGTATTGAACGATAAGAACTGACACCCAAGAATCCTACGGACAATTACTGCCTTTTCAGGACTAAAGAAATATATTTGAGGAGGTGGTATTTCAGAACATATCATCCCTATAGTCCAGCTAAGGAAATGTCATGACTGAAAGGAAGGAAGGAAGGAAACAAATGAACTAAGGGCAGAAATCATAAAAAGAAAAGGAAAGGTGGGAAGCTACGAAGAGCGAGAAACATGTCTGGGGTGCAGACAGGCACTGAGGAGGGTCTCTGGAAACAGAAAGGCTGCACTGCAAGGAAAATCAAAAAGACCAGAAGCATGAAAGCAGAGACTGTTTAGTGTTTGGAAGATCCAGGGAACAGTTACATCAAGTTCACAAATACTAAAAGAGAAACATCTGCTTGCCTGAGGAGAACAAGTTAGAAAGACGACAGAACTCCTACAGTGTCCATGGGACACAAGAATAATTAAGCAATTTAATTCAGTCAATAAATACAAAAAGGAAAACAGAAAAAAAATGGAGTGTAAATTATAACCTAAGTAAAGATGAAAAATAGAATCAAGTATATAAAATAAGGGCTAAATTTTCACACTAAAAGTGTCAGACTGGGTTTTTTTTTTTAATTTAAACTTTAAAAACAATTTAAACAAGTGATTAAAAAGGCTTTTAAAAAAGAAAAAGCAAATAAAAACAAAAAAAGCAGCATAATGAGTAAAGGTGGAATATAAGATTAAAATAAACAAAATAAAGTACTGTGAAATGGCAAAGGAATACAATTCAGATAGAAGAGTCATTAACCAATACATAACAAGTTATTTTGTGGATAAACAGGCCAGGTAAACACTGTTAGAAATGCACAGACGTCCTAGATATGTGTATGAAGCAGTCACAGTTGGCACTACAGAATGAGATGCGTGTTAAAATACTCCGGCTAAAAGGCAAGGTAAGGAAAAGAGCAAACATGAATCAACGCTGGCAAAGCCAATATGAAGCTAGGGTGCGGATGCCACACTGCCAAACTACTCTTGTTGTTCTTAAGTACTTTTGTATGCTTGCAAGTTACCATGGGGGAAAGAGTGACGGACAGACACATGGGAGGTAGGAAGGGAAAGATGAAAGAAGGAGTGGAGGAAAAGCAAATGAAAGGAAGAAAGAAGAAAGGAAAGAGTTAACGGAAAAATTGCAAGGATGTCTAGGATACAGAGATTTTCAGAGCAGTGAAACTGTTCTGTGTGGTAGTGTGAAGACAGACACAAGTCAAAGTCCACAGAAGTACAGCACAGAGTTAGCCCCAATGGAAACGATGGACTTCAGTCATCAACAATTCACCAACACTGTCTCATCATTTATAGTGAACGGAACATATAACATCTTGGAGAAAAAAGATAAGAATAGGAGATCCCACTGGGGAGGGCAGGGGAAGAAGATAACTGGAACTCTTTATAACTACCTCTCATTTTTCTGTAGAAGAGAAATGCTATTTTAAAAAATCTAACTTTTAATTAAGGAAAAAAATATCTCCTCCTGAATCAAATAATCCAAGAAAAAGAACAAATCAGAGAAAACAAATAGAGCAATTGAATAATAAATTTCAAAAACCTTAACTCTGAATAGATGTTAACTCATAAAATACTGGCTTTCTACCACAGAGTGTTAGAAAGATATTTAAAGGCCTGCCATTGAGAGAGATACCAGAATCAATAGATTGCCACCTGAGTCTCATTTATAAAGAAGAGATAATGCCCTTCATTAGCTAGACTCTAAAAAAGAGAAATAGTTCACCATTAGTTAAAAAAAAAAAAATATATATATATATAAAAAACTTTACTACACTAATATTCAAAATATTTATACTGACAAAATGTAACACGATATCAAAAGGACTGTAACTAAAGTTTATTATACAAAGATAAAGGAAATATAGTTTATAATGCTAGTAAAGTAAAAGGTAAAAGTCTTTTTTTCCTTATCAGTAGTAATTGGTAGACGACTATCAATTTTTTATTAAATTTTTTAGTATTTTATTGCAGTAACTTTGCTTGACAAATTAAACTCATATTTGTAGGCTCCCCATAATGCAGTTTCTCCATTCCTCAGATACATGTCAACACACCCTGCCTTCCACCAAATCACCAAGTGTTCTTCAGCATTGTCCAGTGGCCTCTGCCACCACTGTCCCATTCCCTGCTGGCAACCTCAGCCTTGTTGCAAGTGTCCAAGAGTTGGTTTTGCTTCATTTGCTCCTTTGTTTTGACTATTCTCAGCCCACCTATGAGTGAGGTCATCTGGTATCTATCTTTCTTCTTTTGACTTATTTCACTTTGCATCATGCCCTCTGGATCCATCCATGTTGATTCAAATGACAGGGTTTCATCTCTTCTAAGGGCTGTGTAGTGTCCATTGTATATATGGACCACATCTTTATCCATTCATCTGATGTTGGGTACTTAGGTTAGTTTCCAGTTCTTCGCTATTGTGAATAGCTGCAATATACATGGGGGTGAATAAATCTTTGTGAATTAGTGTTTTTGTGTCTTTGGGGTAAATACCCACAGGTAAAATGGCAGAATCATGAGAACTCCATTTTCAATTTTTTAAGGTATCTCGATACTGTTTTCCACAGCAGTTGCACCAACTTGCACTCCCATCAACAATGTAAAAGTGTTTCCTTTTCTCTATATCCTCCCCAACATTTGCTGTCACTAGTCTCTTGGATAATACAGTCTCCAGGGTGTAAGGTGATACCTCATTTTGATTTGCATTTCCCTCATAGCCAGTGAGTAGGACTATCTTTTCATGTGCCTGTTGGCCATCGGTATATTCTCTGGAAACAAGTCTCTCCAATTCCTCTTCCCATTTTTTAATTGGGTTGCCTAATTTTCTATTATTGAGTTTTATGAGTTCTTTGTGTATTTTGGATCTTAAGTATTTGTCAAAAATATGGAACGCAAGCATCTTCTGCCAGTTAATAGGTTGTCTTTTTGTTTTGGTGGCATTTTCTTTTGCTGGGAAGAAGCTTTTTAGTTTGATGTAGTCCCAAACTATTTTTATTTTTGTTTCCCTTGGTGCTGGAATTGAGTCTCTAAAAACCTCTAAGGCTGATGTCAGAGAATGTCTTTCCCATGTTATCTTCCAAGAATTTTACGGTTTCCCATCTTATGTCCAAGTCTCTGGTCCATTTGAGTTGGTTTTTGTGAATCATATTAGAGAGTGATAGAGCTTCATATTCTTATAATGTGATTGTCCAGTTATCCCAACACCATTTATTGAGGAGACTTTCCTTTCTTCATCATATACTTTTGGCTCTTGTGTCATAGATTGTATGTGAGTGAGTCAGTTTCTTGTGATTCAGTTCTGTTCCACTGATCTGTGTCTCTGTTGTCATACCATTTTGATCACAATAGCTTTGTAGTATAGCTCAATGTCTGAGAGTTTAATCCCTCTAGATTTGTTCTTTTTTCTCATAATTGCTTTGGCTATTTGGGGACTCCAAGGAAATGGGACAAAAGAATCTTAAAGTTTGTATGGAAAAACAAAAGACCCCAAATAGCCAAAGCAATTAAATGAAACAGATAAATGCTTCCTCCTCTTTTTCCTCCTGCCTGCCTGCCTCTACTCACCCTCACTCCTGTGTGTGAACACAGAGGTGAACCTGTCCAGCTATAAACGACAGGTCAAAAGAAACCAGAGATTTCTACAAGAGGCTAAGCTGGTGGAAAACTCAATGTGTTTGACTATAATGAAACACAGGACAAGTCTGGGGGCAAATGGGGGAGAAACACATGGAAAATTAAGCAAGCAAACAATGAAAGACAGTTTTTAGCTACAGAGAAAACAAAATGGGGCAGGAAAGTGAAAGTAACCATAGGTGACAACAGGACTCCCTGTGAAAAGCATTCACTGTGATGAAATCAAATCCAAAATGCTGAGCTAAGCAGTATCATGAGCAGTGATAGGAGGGTAAGAAATGCAGGGCATATAGCAAGGAGGCCCGTGACATGTCATTCACAAGAGGAGGCTGAGAGCAAAGTGGGAAATCATGAAGGAGCAATAAAGGTGTGCCTACTTAAAAGATATAAGACATGTAAGAAGAATCGGCTACAAGACTTCAAGTTGGTCAGAACCATGCTTCCAGGCTCCACCGTGAGGGGTAGGCCATAACCATCCGCAAACAGGCCAAGGAGAGAAGCCGGCTTGCTTCCCACCTTTTCCCCAAAGCTGCAGGTCCCACCACCGCACATCAGTTCAGTCTGCCCTCCCTTCCTTTCGTGGATTTTGGTTGTTATTCAAAGGCTGATGTTGTCAAAATCCCAGCACCGCGTCAGGCTATGTCAAATGCCACAATTTTATGTTTAGGCAAAAGTTCACAAGAATCACGATAAACTTACTGTCCATCTAAAAATTCAAAGAATACAGCAGCCGTGGAAGCGTATTTTTCAAAATTTTTTTTTCAAAAGAAATAGCCATAAGATAAAAGAAAATGAAACTTATTATCAAAAATCAGATTATGAAGCTGTATGATGGTGGTGACCTGAAAGCAAGGTAAAATACAAGAAGAAAATGAAAACCATCCATGCTTACAGAAAAAAAGTAATGTTATGATAATGTGAAACTAATGATTAAAAAAAAGCAAAAGTAAAAAGTTAGGAAAGGCAGAAGATTAAATAGAAATTGAAAAAATTTTCAAACTTTCACTTTATAAAAGGAAAGCTATATATTCTTTCAAATTGGATATGAAGAAAAATAATGACAAAATATAAAATGTTTTCATACTTTTTTTTCCTTAAGAAGAGAGAGGAAGAAGCATCTTTATCTTATTTTTATTTAGTTGTTCCAGGAGTTGCCTTTCCCCAGACCCAGGACTCGAACCCAGGGGCATAGGATTGGCTTCTTTGGAGGCGATTGACCCAACCACTGCTCCACCCGGGTGCATCCATTTTTCTTATTAAGAACATCTTTAGAAACTAATCTCTCTGTGTAAAGTTAGAAACTTACATTTAATAGTTCAGCAATTCATATTAATTTCCTTTTCTTCTATTAAATATAAATAAAATAAGCTACTTCAAAAACATTATATGGAAAAATAAAGAGTAATGAGAAAGGAACAGTCCTATACTGGATATTGTACTTTAATATATACATATATAACAGGTAAAACAATATCGGTACTAATGCATATATAAACAGAATAGTTGAAAAAAGATATGAGACTTCAATATCTAATGCAGGTGACTTGCAATTCATGCAGAAAAGAATACTCATAATGTTTGTCACGATCAGGTAGACATTTGAAAAAATAAAAATGAATCAAACCAATTTCAGATGAAGTGCAAACTTTTACCAGAAAAAATGAAGTACTAGAAGAAAAATACAAAAGAAAAGTACTTAATTTATCATGGAGTAGGAAATGCCTATGTATGTCACACTAGAAAGGGAAAAAAGATTTCAAAATTAAACAGATTTAAAAAGAAAATTTTTTCTGTGTAGGAAAAGAATACAATATTCAAAGTCCAAAGGATAGGGAACAGTGAGGGAAAAATAGATGCATATTAAGTCTGTTATGTTTTTAAATCTGTACTTATTTGGGTTTTTGTTTTGTAAAGGAAAGGGGCAGTCAGGAATGAAGGTGAGTAGGCAGGCAGGCAGAAAGAGGAGGAAGAAGCATTTTAAGTATTATTTTTATTAAGTAGTTCCCACTGGGTGGCTCCCCCACCCCCCATTCCGGGACTCGAACCCAAGGGTATGTGGCCTGCGCTCCTTTGGAGGCAACTGATCTAAATGCTACTCCACCAGGGCATCCCTGTACTTATTTGCTAATCCTGCCAGGAAACAGAAGTCCTGGATCATGGAAAAGACTATTCCCTCCCAGAGCATCTTAACTGCATCACCACACTCCATACCTCCATCTAGTTTCATGGGCACAGTGGTAAGGATTGTCTTTGCACATTCAGAAGGGTTGGACCACAAGGGAGGAAGCCCAAAATTATTATGCTCAGACCCTCTATACAAAGCACGGGCATATCTGCTCTGCTTCCCCTCTAGAGAAAGTTCTGGGATGTAAACTAATGCTTCTGGAGAAAAGAGGTAAGCCTCCAGTTTACCAACCCAGAACATGGGCAAATGGCTCTGGAGAGAAGCAAGACTTCTCCGGGCACTCTTCATCTTTAAAGCCGCTGTCCTTCAACCAGCGGCAGAAGGCCTGTGGGCAGAAAGCCCTCACTCTGGACGTGTCAACATACTCACAGAGCACTGCAGCTGGTATTAACAAATGGCTGCTTTCCTGAAAAAATAAAGAGCACCTACAAGTCAATTAAAAAAAACCCAAAAGCAAAGGACCTAACAGTCAATTCAAAGAAACGGAAGCAAATAAAATTATGAAGAACAATTCAACCTCATATTAAGGAAAGTGAGGATGAAACGAGATAACCATTTTCCACAATCATACAAAGACCAAAAGGCAAAGATCCTTTCAGAAAGGGGGTGAAGAAACAAGCTCTCCTAGAAAAGGCAGCTTGATAATACTTGACCAAATAGCAAAAACCAATTTTGACAGTAATTCTACTTCCACATGTGAAAAATGATGACATAAAAAGGTCTTCTATACATGTTTATTATTCACAATGACAAAATGCTAGAAAAATTATCTATAGGAACTAATGAAATTATCTGATTGTGTCCATAACCCTGAATATTAAAAATCATTAAAATGGAGCATGTCGTGGTGGAGTAGTGGTTTGGTCAATCACCTCTGGTCAAAGCACAGTTCACATACACACCCTGGGTTCACACCCCAGGCTGGAAGAACCAAGATAAACAAATAAAAGTAATGCTTCTTCCTCCTCTCTTTTCTTGCCTGCCTACTCAGCTTCATTCCTACCTGCACCTTTCCCTTAAAAAAAACTTACTAAATGGGAGTGCACCCTTGTGGCTCAGGTGGCTGACACAGCTGGGTGCAGACCCTGTAGAACCCAAGGACCTGGGTTCCTGATCAGAGTGGGGAGAAACCAAAATAAAACAGCTATATAAAAATGCTTCTTCCTCCTCTCCCATCCTTACTCCTCTCTTTAAAACATAAAAATTATTAAAATGAAGGAAATAACACTTTACCTTAGGTTTAGAACCCTGCTAACATATAGTTAGCCAAACAAAGGCTATCTCTGCAGGGGAAAAATAAATAAATAGTTGTAATAAAAATATGGTATACAGAGTTGCTTTTGCACTGTATACCTTTTTTTTTTTTTTTTTTTTAAAGAAAAGGTGTAGGCAGCATTTTATTTTATATGTATTTAATTGTTCAAACTGGTTGTTGCCCCTGGACCTGGGACATGAGCCCAGCATCTTGGGATATGTGTGGACAAGTGCTCCCTTGGAGGCAGCTGACCTAACTGCTACTCCACCAGGGCACACCTACTGAATACTATTTTCACACATTTGGATTTGTTTTTTAACTGAAGTATTACCACTTCATAGTGTTATCATTCAAAAAGTGAAAACCTCCAATTATTCAAGCAAAATTATAAATAATTTAGTTCATTATATATTTAACAACTGTATTATTGCAGAGCACTTCTCGACCTATCTTTGCTAGTAAAATAGCACGGATAATCCTGATCACACGAATTCCAGCCAGACTGAACAGAATTAGTCAACTGAATCAAGGGTTTACACACCAAACCTGGTGACTTCATTATCGGGGTTACATCTCTTTACAGAGAACCTATATTTGTTACCTCAAATTTCACTCTCAAGGAAATCTAACAAAGTGAAGATGCTTCTTCTCACAGTTCTGTTACTAGAAAAAAGCAAGTTCTGAAGCTGAAAAATGTAACAGTCCGATCAGGAAATTTCAAAGGGAAAAAAAAAAGGAACCAAGAAAATTACGGCCCTCTGGGCTCAAACTGAAACCCTAATTAGAGATAACATATATCTTAGAAGATAAAGAATTTGGTGAATGTGCCTTAAGTATTATAATTTAAGGTTAGTAAAGAAATTTGAAAGAGAAAGTCCACTATTAAAAGAACATCTGAATTGTTTAAACATCAGAAAGAAGTTTGAAATAGGTAAGAATAACTTTCTGAATATTATAAAATCCAAGATTCCTTTTTCATGTTCCTATTCATTTATAGCCTCTACCATCAAAAATCCGCCCACCACACAGATGCATTTGTAAAAAGTCAAAATTAGTATGTCTGGCCACTGATGGTTACAGTTATTAGACAAAAAGTGCAAGAGAGAAAAGAATTATTACATATTAGATGGGAGACACATACGTTATCAAAGTGACATTAAATAGCACAGAATTTGGTACTGTCAGATCTCATACAATAAAATTCTTTTTGAAGTTTAATGACTTCTAGAAATTTATAATTTTTCAGGGTACAGAATATAACTTCTTGGCAAGTCATTCAAATACAAACGGAGGTCCTTAAATGATTTTAACTGAGTACCTAACATTAATTGATAAGTAAACTTTTAGAGGTCTTATACCCAAAACTCCATGGGACAAACTTGAAAAGACTTATGGACTGAGAAAAAAATGAGCCAGAAACAAATGAAAAGGTAAATAAAGACAAAAAAATCCCACAAGAACATAGTAACAAGGTACCTTAAAGAGAGACACTGGTTATTAATTCCATCAATTCTGGTCAGTAGCCCTAAGTAAACAATCTAGTATATCTTCTATTTGAAAGTACAAATGTCTTACAGTCACTTCAAAATGCCTTCAGGATCATATTACGAGCTATTATTTTTATCATGACATGGTTTCCATCTTAATCAAAAACATGATTTCTGAGATAATTATCCAATTATACACCGCTACGAAGACATATTCTTAATCAAAATCAAATTACTCTACAAAAGGCAAAATTCAAGGCTGTCCAAAGACATCCACAATAATAGAACACAGATAAAAAGTGATTTCAAACACTCTGGAGTAACAGCTGCTGAGTAAAAACAACAAATATTTGTCACACTGATCTCAAAAAATGCATCTGGATGCCTGCTTACTGTCATAGTAAATGAAAAACAGTCCCCCTACTTGATAGCTACATTTTGTAATTACTACAGAGTAATGGTTTTAAATTTTTACATATAATGTAGATTAAAACCCTGGTGATTATATACATCTGAAATGGTGGTCTGGTCCTGAATCTTTACTCTTAAATCAGTCTAAGGTACTCTCCTATGCTTAAGGAGACAAAGGTAAAATCCCTCTTCCACAAGCCCTGCTTGAAACTGAGGCTCTCAAATCAACAAGACGAGGTCCTGGATGTGTCAATCAAACTCACGTTAGAAGAGTGGTTAGAAGAGGAGAGAGTAAGCATCATTCTGTGGGTCTCCCACTGGAGACAATGGCTGTCAGCTGGGGAATTTTCTGAAACAGCTTCAAACACCTGGTCACCTCTGGGGATGGGGGGGAGTCTTTGGGGCGGGGCAGAGCCTGGGTGGGAGGAGAGTCTTGAGACTCAGGAACACACTTATCTAATCTACAGTCCTCATGTTCCTCTAAAGCCAGCAGTCTGGAATCTGTGCTCACAATTATTAGCACCTTCGTGGCAACTGAAGGAAAAAAAACCTTCTTAATCAAAGAGTGAAGGACATAGCAAGACATTACCAGCAAAAATCCCCAAAGTGGAAATAGATAATGTAAATAAGACCAACGGCTCAAACCATTCTGTCTAGGCGCATTTGCCACCCCAGGAAAAAACTGTAAGTTATACTGTGGGCTTTAAGAAATTAGAAGTACAACCACAAAGACCCTTGAGGGCGTCACCAGGAGCGGGTACTGACGAACCAGCCCCGGGGGGAGCTGGGAAAGGAAAGCAGGCTCAGATCCCAGTGAAGCAGAACAAAGCCACTGGCTCTCAGGGCTTCAGCTGGGCCCGGGGCCCCAGAACCTCCCACTTTGATCTGGACCCCTCTTAGGGTCAGGAATTAGCACTGCTGCTGTGGCAGGAAAAAAAAATGGGAAATCTCTACAAGGGAGAGTTGATCATCCTAACTTCCAAGTAACTAATTAAAACAAAATTTTAAATAACCACTGTATAATTAGACACACAAGACCTCACAAGCAAGACTGAGACAGCAGATGTCACAGTGGGCTTCAGGTACTGAAAAGATCACACACATATTACAAAACAACTAAATAATGAGGGGTCCACAAAAATTAAAGTCAAATTTAAAAGTCTGGATAGGAGATGAGAAAAGCTAAGAAGCTCTGAGTCATATTTTTAAAAGAACCAAAGAGAAACTCTAGAACTGAAACATAAACAGTTTGACTTTGAAACTAAATAGGTAATTAATTACTTAAATACAGCTTACGAGATAGTAAGGAAGATAGGTCAGGAAAAAGGCAAAATAAGACGAAAAATATCAAAAAGGGGGTAAGAGCACAGAAGAGAAAATAGAACATCAAAGCAATTTTGTTTATTTGAAAATCCAAGAGGGGAAGAGACTGTCAAAAGGGAAAATATGGTGAATTAAAATATAAAGTTGAATAAATTTATTCATAGATTCAAGAAATCTAATAAATTCCAAGAATATATGCACTTATCAGGGAAAAAACTGAAGAAAACCTGTGAACCAAGAGTCAAATGATACTTAAAGGAGTAAGTAATTATCTCCCCAAAAAGCAGAAGGTAAAATGAGGGGTGAAATCTCACCAGAAATAACCAGAGACAGAGGAATAATATCTTCAATTTGTTGTTGGGGAAATGTCCAAAGTAAAAATTCTAAAGTCAAAACACCTTCCATGAATGAAAACAAAACATGTCACTGGTAGTCAGCAAAAAAAAAAAAAAAAAAAAAGGTTATTACAAGCAAACTTATGAAATAAGAATTACATACAGAGCCCCCTCCATGGCTCAAGTGGCTAAATCGCAGGCTGTGAAAGGCGTGGGTCTCTGACGATGTGTGGTCTTGGACTCTGGTTCCTGACACACTGCTCCTGAACGCCTTGGAATTCCTGGGGTGATGGGGCTTTTTCTGTCTAATTAGGGAGTTCTGGATGGGCTCCTACAAAGACCAAAGCAAGATGAGAAGCCTGGAACTTTCAGTCTCACCCCCAAACCTCAGAAGAGCAGATGGGTGGAAAACGAATAATTGATTATATTTACATGGCAAAGTTGTCAAAATCCCTCAAGTGCAGAATTCAGAGAGCTGGATTCTTGAACACATCCACGTGCCAGGTCGGTGGAGGCACACTTCCACACCACAGGGAGAGACATGTCCCTTCCCATTTGTATCCTTGATCACATGCTCTCTAATACAGTGAAGCAGGATGTGTCAGTGTTTCCCTGAGCTCCAGCAAACTATCAGACCTGAGGAGTGGGTCGTGGGAGCCGGTCAGGCAGAAATATAGGTGACAGTCTGGAACTCATAGCTCTGCAAACTCGTGGGACTGCGTCTTTAACTTACGGGATCCGATGCGAGCTAGCTGCAGGTGGATGGTGTCAGAACGGAGCATTGAAGAACTGCTCAGTATGGGAAAACTCAGACACTTGATGGTCAGAAGTGTGAGTGACAGTGGGAAGAATACAGGGGAAAAGGGTCCCTCCCCTACAAAACTTCTAAAAGAAATTTTCTGAAACAAATTAAAAGGATAAATGCATTCTGGCTACTTAATGCCACAGAAATGTCATATGAAGGGTAACTGCACATAAGCCAGGAGCGGGTGCGAAGCATCAACAAGCATCCTGCACAGAGTGCGGTCTGGTGGACCGTGAAAGGCCCTGAACAATTAGCCTTGGAGAAGTAAAGCGTCCTTGCTGTAACACACAGTGGGCGCTATCAAAAAATCAGCAGCACAGCTAACTCCAAACTAAGACAGGCGTTAAACAGTAAATATTGCAGAAGAAAAACTAGAGAGAGGACAAAAGAAAGGGTTTATCTAGTTTTTCTTGTCCAGGGGTTTACTGGTTTAAAGTCAATCTCCAGGACTGATTTCAAAGGTGTGAGATCTGCTGGCTCTCCTAGGGGGCCCAAACTTGACTTCATGCTATCCTTTTTCGAAATGTTTCAAGACTGTTAAACAGGGGTGCCCCATTTTCATTTTTCATTGGGCCCCAGCAAAGAAAGCTTTTAAAAGATTGTCATTTTAAACCCAAAGATGTCAGAATTTATAGTAATTTCCATGAAGTGTATGGTTCAGGTAACAAGGCAAAGATGATCAAATGGGGTTTTTAAAGAAGCAAACCGTGCTTACAGTGACACGTGTGAAATGTCTGAACACAGGGAGGCAGGGAGTAAAGCAGCGAAAAGAGACAGAAGATGCAATCATAACCACCCCTGGGAGCTGGGAGGGGACCACTGAGCAAAAGCCACAACAAAGATCCAAGATGACATTTGGTCTCAGACCAAGGTCAAAGAGAACAAGGGAAACGCCCCTCCTGCAACCCCCATGGAAGGGGCTCTTTCCCTCCCATCTCTGGGAAAGGGCACGAGCCTGAAGACACACCTTCTGTGAAGCACAGGACCATGGAAAATGCTCAAGAAGTCAAGGGGGGAAGACCCTCCCACAAACTAGGAGTGCATGAAGGGTGCCGACCACCCAACTCCAGGCCTCCAGCACCTGCCCGGGTGACCCGGCCACTCCAGGCCCGTGAAGCCGAAGGGAAGAGGAGCTGCCTGCATTTCCAGCCCGAAGCACGACTTACCGCCCTCCGGACAGGAGCCAGCCAGACCGAAGCGCAGTGCAGGGGAGGGGGGATTCGCAGCCAGAACAGAGAAGATCCACGTGGCTGATTTAACCCAGCTGTCAGCACAGAGCCACAGCGGCACCAGCCCAGTTTAACACACCAAAGCCAGCACGTCAGTTAAATAAAGGATCAGAAAGTCAATCCAACTCGGTTTCAAGTGCAGGTAAACCGCCAAGGCTCCAAGCCTACACGAGCCAAGGCACAGGGCTACTAAAAGGCAATCAGTCGTAACAGCCGATGCGAAACCTCCCAAACACTTTGAGAAGAGCCCCGCTCCCAAGGAGCCGTAAAAAACCTCAGACCCACCTCCTACCTCCGACCTCTCAATGACAGGCTGCGGTCTGAAAGTGAGCTTCAACAGCCCTTAAAACTGAGATCTCTGCCCCACTGTCATCTCTCCCACTCCACGGACCCCCTCTCTCTAAATAACACCTCGTTTTCCCCCTGCATTTTAACTGCCCTCCCTTTTACACGCCATGCAGGCTGCGCTCTGAGACACCAGCTCCCATGACAACTGAGGAAACAGGTGCACACGGGTCCCTGCTGCACCGCTTCTCCTGTCCTGCGCCCCTGAGCTGGCTACCCCAACCCCCGGTCCTATCTACTAACCACTATTTTCTGTTGCTGTGGGTTATATGGGCTTATTGGTTTTTAGCTTTAAAACATTTTTATTAGTAAATATAGCATGCATGTTCATCTTAATGAGTTGACCATGATTTTTTTTAATTGTGTACTGGATTGAATAGTGTCCTCCCAAAACTGCGTGTTCACTTGGAACCCATGAGTGTGACCTTACTTGGAAATGGGATCTTGACAGGTGTCATCAAGATGAGGTCGCTCTGGGTTAGGGTGGGGCCTAAATCCAGTGACAGCTGTCCTGGTAACAAGAGGGAGCTTTGGACACAGATGCTCTGGGCTAATGCCACGTGAGAGAGACTAGAACTGACCTGCCACCAGGCAGAGAATGCCAGAGTTACGGCAGTTACCAGACACTAGTGAAGGGCAGAGAACAGGGTCTCCCTCAGTCACCAGGCAAGAAGCAAGACTACAGACACCTTGACTTCAGCTTGGTGGCTTCCTGAAATGTGAGAGATTACATTTCTGTTCTTTTCAGGCACCCACTTTGTGATCATTTGTTACAGCAGTCCTAACAAACTAACACGAATCACAAAACACTGGAAACGAAATATCCACAAACAGAATAAATAAATAGTGACGTATTCTTCAAAGAACTACACAGGAGTTAAATGAAACACAAGAGGGCTGACTCTCATAAGCATAATGTTGAGAAAAGAAGTCAGGTCCCAAAAAAGCATGTAATTATAGGATCCCTCTGATTTAAAGTTAAAAAAGAAACAGACAAAATTACTTAAACTGCTTAGGTGTGCATAATTCAAAGGAAGAACTACACAGTAATGCAAGGAGGTGTTGAGGAGGAGTAGGAGGCTAAAACTGCTAACAAACACGTGCCCTGGTGGCCTAGTAGTTTAGTCCACCATGGCACAGTGCACACACATCTGAAGGTCCCAAATCAAGATATATGGCTGGGGGAACCCACCAAGACGAACAACTGGAAAAATAAAATGCTTCTTCCACCTTTCTCTTCCTTGCCTGCCTGCCAGCCTTCAAAACACACCGGCACTTTGGTACTTTTAGACCCTGCCAATAGTGACATGGATTTTTGTTTTATAATAAATTGCTCAACTATATTTTTGTACGGCACACATTTTTCTATATGTCTATTTATAGTTTCCAACTTAAATAAAAGAGAAATGGCTCAAAAATAAGCCCAAGGCAGAGTTACAGATCTGAAGTATTCACAGCAAGGAAGCAGGAGGTGGGACAGTGACCAATCAATTCACCTGAGGCTGATCTGTCATTCCTACCAGAGGCTTAACCTAAGCAGAAAAACTAAATCTTTAACCATTTATGGAGTAGGTTCTAATTTTTACAAATCAAACAGGGGCAGGAGAGGAAGGGGAAAGTTTAGGGAAATGGAGAGGAATGAAAAACAGAATTCGTGTTACCTGGAGTCTCGTATTCATTTCTAAGAAATAAAAATTCTTCTTTGAGTCCACAAGGAACTCCACGGTGCCCGCTGAGGAATACATTACAGCTTTGGCGAGAGCCACGGCCTGCTCTCCCATCGCTCTTCGGGTCTCAGAATCCAGAAAGATGCTACAAACACAGAAAAGGTGATTGTCCGCATTTCCAGCAAGAATCAGATTATCTTTTGTGTGCGTTACAGAAACATTTTCTTAGCTTACTCAGAGTCATCTGTCTTCATTTCTATTACATGCTTTTAATATTTAGCTTGTAATACATACTTATTGTGTCATTAGGCTTACCATGTTTAAATAAATCGACTTCAGAGTTTTCTAAAATCAGCATTTGAACTTTCCATGTTACACAGCAATCTCATCAGGTGATGAATTATACAACCACTTCAGCATAAGTAGTTCTCAAATAGTGACATTTAACACATATATTCAAAATGACTTCAAGTTAAACTTGGGAGAAAACAAATTCCTGGAAACTGATACTTAAAATTGATCATGGTCTTCATGGTCTCCAAGTCTGCACATCTGTCTACTTGCTAAAATTCACTTGTAATCCCAAAACCGATACTCCTGGCACCTCCGTAGAGTCATTCACCTTGAGACTTCCAGCATGCACGTCTCCGCTCAGATGAGACAAAGCCACCTCTGCCTTCTCATTTCATCCCTAAGACTGTAAACCCATGTCCTTTTCACAGTTTATTTAGTGCCAGGATGTTTTACATTTTTGCAGGATGTTTTGGTGATTTCAATGGCTTGAAATAGCTGCTGAAATGGCAGCTGAGAACTGAGCTGAAGCAGATTTTTCCCCATGTTCCTGAGCACAAGAAGGCTGTGATGTGTCTCAGGATAGCTCTCAGGACACTAGCCCTGTGCTTCCACTTGCAGCCATGCTTCAGTATTCACGGACGCAGCGCTCACCGCTACTCTAAATAACACAACTCCCACAGTGACAAGAACATTAACTGTGCATCAATTAAGTCCTCAAAATGCTTCGCAATACCAAAATCACCTTCCAGCAGGTGTGTAAAGCTAAAAAATCTTCAATCAACCCTGAATAGAATATTAGCAAATCATTTCTGTATCTTCACAGTTTGTTTCAATGTAAGACAGGCTCTAAGAAACAAAACATTGATATGTCTGTTTTTTCAAACCAAAATATCTATTTGTGGTACTAAATTATTCTCAAGTGTGTAAGCGCTAGATGATACTTTTATAAATTTACGTTAGGGAATAGTATAGTGGATTTGCATGTGCCTGCTTCTCATGTCTAACAGCTATCAACACAGAGCCTCTCTTGTTTTACATAGGCTGCTTGTCTAGTCTTCTACCAGCTCCACATATTACTTTTAATTTTAAAGGAAATCCCAAATTAGCTATCATTTCATCTGTAAAAATGTCCATTTCTGTTTCTTTTGTAACATAATCACACTTAAAAAATTAACAGAAGTTCTTTAACAGCATTTCATCTCCAGGTAGTATTCAATTGCTCTGAATAAGTCATAAATATCTTTTATCTTTCATAAATATCATTCTTTGACTGAAGATCCAAATAAGAGTCGCCCTGATGACATAGTAGTTTAAACCAGACGCAGTACATACAACCCGAGGTCCTCAGTTCAAGATCTGGGGTTGGGGAAAACAATTAATGATGAACAACTGAATTGGAAAAAATAAAATGCTGTTTCCTCCTCTCTTTCCCTGCCTCCCTGCACCTTTCCTTTAAAAAAAAAAAAAAAAAAATCCAAATAAGGTCCAGTTCCAACATGTGCTTGGTGTTTACAGCTTTATGACTCTTTTACCTTAAAATACAGCTTCCCTTTTTTTTAAAGTCAAAGATTTGTCATTTTCTGTTTCATTCCTCACATCCTGGGTTTCGCTGTATACAAACGCACAGTGTCTTTTAATGTTTGAATTGTATTTCTTATAAACTACAGGTTAGTTCTAGACACTTGAATAGACTCAGGTTGAGTTGGTGAGAGGGCGACAAGAACATGTCACAGGTGGAATGTACTTCCTACCTTCTCTTTTTCAGTGATGTCAGCATTTATCACTGGATTCAGACACTAGGAAGCTTGTTTACCTATTTTAATAGTTCTGCATTAACCTAGCTGATACAGGCATAGATGCCATTTCAATGATAACTGGCCAACAAATGAATGCAACCCAAAGAAAGAAACTCAAAGATTAACATCCTAACATCTGGAGAATCTCAAGTGTGTTTGCACACAACTGTTCGTGTCCTTTCCCAGGTCCCTGCTAGGGACACTCAGATCCATAAGTGACCTTATTCTTGCCCTCAAAGACAGTGGTAGATTCTTCCTCTGGGAACTGAAAACTACATAGTCCATCTACTATTGCACACTATACAATACCTATCAAGTCACTATTATCAGTTCTCATTTCTTTCAATTCCTACTACTTAAAATTTTCCTTTTTCTCTAAATTTATAGTGCTTTTTATGGAAAATATTATGGGAGAGCAGAGTTGGCAATGTGGCAAAAAAAATATCACAATTCAAGCTTTGTGAAAGATTTCTATCCCTAGCTGAGAAATATGTAGGTTTTGACTAAAAAGAGAAAGTTAACTATGTTGGAAGTGATAAGACAGAAAACAATATTAAAAGAAATAAGAAGTGTGCCAGAGACTATCACTACTTACCAGCATCCCCTGTCCTCTTCCTCCACTACTAGAATTTTAGCTGAGCACATGGTTATTTCAGTAAAAAGGACAACATTTTCCAGCCTCCCTAGCAAAGTGTCATTCCAGGTGACACCAATGTTGGCAGGTTCTGGGATCCTTCCGAATGGCAGAAGGTTCCTTCTGCTTTCATTCCTTCCTTCTTCCTTCTGACCTGGGCCATGAGATTATTAGAGGGCTACGCCCGCACTGTTCTTTACAGCATGGTGACTGGGTTAAAGTGTCCCAGGGGACAGCCACGAAACTGGCAGTTTCGTAAGGTCTGGGTAGAGGATCTCTTCCATGGAGACTACTGGCCAAGTAGTCACAAGGGGAGGGGACACAGATCATGACCCCAGGTCCACACCCTCAGAGAGAAGTGAAAAGGGATTGGGGACCATATTTTACAACCACTACACTATACCATTTTCTCAAAACCAACAGAATTAAAGGAGGCTCCAATTGGACTTTGTGATTTAAAATTCATTCACACGACACCGACTCTTCAGAAACTATGCTACACTTGACCACAAAGAGGCACATGAGCTATACTGATTAAAGCTACAGTCGGCTATATTCCTTAGTGCCTGATCATTAAAATCTGTCTACTTACTGGAGGTTTTTAAGTACTAAGGGAATACCAGCATACAAATAAAAACCTAGCACCAAATTAAAAATGGGCTCCACAGAGCTGCTATACCAAACAGGAGAGGTGGCTCAGTGAAGTTTCCAGAATAGGTCTGAGAAACGGTGGGCTTCCTGAGAAGCAGATACAGAGCCTTTTCAGAGTAGGATGCAATCAGGATGAACTTTATGAAAGCCTCCCCAACAGCAGAGCTTGGAAGGCAAGGGTTCAGCAGTTCCGCCTGCCCAGAAAGACCAGCAAAGTTGGTGTCACCTAGAAGCCTGTGAGAGTCGGAGCTGTGTCCCCACAACTCTCTCCTCTAATAACACCCCCACTTCTTATGCATTCTCTCACTTTCATGCACTGAGGGGGCTCAGGGGCAAATCCTTAATTATAAAAACGTACATGAGTAGGTGCTGCCAAGACTAGTAAAGCGATCTTAGCCAATAAAATGGAAAAGAAATATAAGAAATGTGTAAAAGCAGATTGTTAGAAATACACACAGAGAGAGACTCTTACCTCGGGGCTTCCTCAACCACCTTCTGATTTCGTCGCTGAACTGAGCACTCTCGTTCATTGAGCCACAAAGCATTGCCATGTTTGTCACCTAAAATCTAAAGAGCAATAAGATGGTCTGAAAAAACATAGCCGCACCCATAGAGCATACACCCAACTAACAACTCCAGGCAGGACCAGGACCCCTTGATTTTAATGCTCAATCTCCACAGAACACACCTCTCAAATACATTCCTCTTCTGGTTGACATGAATAGAGGAAAACATACTTATAACTCCCCAAACTCAAAACATGTTTATCAAAAACATTTCTTTAAAAATACCATGTTACACTTTCAATACAAAGGGTAAAATATAATGAACTGCACAAATTTGATGAAGGAAACCAAGCGTCAATAAAGGACATACACAGTCAAGATGTCACTGGGACCAGAAAAGCCACAATGCCATTAGAAAAATCTGCTTGTTATTTACATTATTAGATGTCTATTGATTGGGAAATGCTACTTTCTTTACTTCCAATATGCCGTTGGTTACTTATATGTGGATATTTTTACTATACTTTACTTTTGCTATAGGAAACTGGTAAAAGGTCTGAAGTTTATATGTAACACATGGCTTTTCCCATTTGTAGTAATGAGAAATAAGCAGGGGTAAACAAATAACAGAACACCCAGATAAATGTGAATTCCAGATAAACCAATGGAAATTTTTTTTATAAAAATATGTCCCAAAGGGGTCGCTGGACATGTTTTATTTTTAAAAAATCAGCATTTATCTGAAATTCAAATTTGTGTCTTAGCTAAATCTGGCAACCCTAAAACAAGCTATAATTAGTTAATGCTTTGCATAGGATGCTTGACTTTTGAGAATGGATTAGTCTATTTTCAGGATTAAAGAGTAGATGCACATTACTGAATGCATATACTAAATTCGCAGAGGTAAAAGCAGTTTTAGGAAAGAAAGCCTAGACACTAATTTTAGTTTCAAACAGCCGTGCAAACTCCCTGGGCAAATCACTCTGCTTCTTGATGCATTATAAACAGCAGATAACATAACCTTCATATTTTCTATGGATGCTATAAAAATCAAATAAAAAGACTGTGGTAGTAAGCAGAGTAGTAAGCTCTAAAGTGCTGTTAATGACAATAAAATTACTTTTCAGAAAATTAATTTTTAGAAATAAAATCTATCTAATGCCCAAGCATGATTCCAAACCCCAAAGGGAAATGGTACAGTAATAAAACGCCAAGAAGTTGGAATTTTATTTCTAAGACTTTTAGAGGTAGGCACATGAAGTGCATCTAATTGAAAAATATTTTAACTCACTGTAACTCTCAACCTCTTTTTCTTAAATTCTAGCTGATAAGTGAAGTAGACAGTCTCCAAGAAATAAAGCCACAATAACCAAGGATTCTCAAGTATTTCCAACCAGAAAATATCAGATTCAATATACAGACTCAAGAATTTGCTTTTCTTTAAATTCAGTTATGTTTCTTTGTTTTTAAGAAGTGCTGTCATTTACTAGGCACTTAACAAAAATATGCTGACAATAATCTATTCCAGTAAATAAATGAAGAGACCAAGTAACCAGACATTATAAATAAAGCTTTGGTAAGGGAAGTTAATCCTTAAATGCAGCGTGAGTTTTTACAAACTTTAAAAATAAGCCTTTTATGGCTACGCATATACTCAATATGGACAATATGCGCAGATATAGAGCTCACTGAAAAAAGGTCGTCATAAGAGGTTACTCCACATACGATAACCCATCAGTGTGCCGGGCCCAGCCCACAAACTCCTAGGACCGTGCTGGGTTGAGAAATACTGGTGTAAGCCATCCCCATCGCCAGTGCAGTTCCAGCACACGAAAGGACACAATGTGTGGGAACCTGTGTAAAAAGGAGTAAGAGGCATGTCCTTGTGCAGGAGCAGTTAGGTCAATCACCTCCAACGACGCACAGGCCACATGGGCTGGGGCTGGGGGACTGTGAATAATTATTTAATTATTTAAAAATAAAGTGCTTCCTCCTCCCCTCTCTTCCTGCCTGCCTTCTGCTCACCTTCATTCCTGCCTGCACCTTCCATTTAAAAACAAAATGGACAAGTGAAACACTTCACAGGCTAAGGCAGGATTCGCATATAGTAACAGTGCCTGTCCTGTGGGATAGAAACCAGGGGACTTGGTGACGAGGGTGAAAGGGATGTTTACTTTTGGTTGAACACACTCTATCCTGTGTACAAGTCACCTCATGTAATTGGATAAATGAAAACTGAAGAATAAGTAAAGTCTTCCAAGTGTAGAACAGACACTGGAAACATTTGGACTACCTATTTATACTACTAAGAGACTTTTATCTATGTTTAAAAATATCATCTACACTACATGCCATAACTAACTGAAATGAACTAAAAAATTGGTGTAGATACGTAATTGCTAAATACAATTTAATAAACATGTATTGAGTGTTAATAATGTGAAAGACCCTGGCCTGGCTGCTGGGATAGCAAATGAATGAGACCTAGTCTCGCTCTCCAGCATTTAGAGAGAATACTGGAAACAATGTCAACACAAAAAAATCCAATTGTATTTTATATAGGTAAATAAAATTTAGAAAATATAATAGTATCGAAAATTATTAAATATCTAGGAATAAATCTAATGAAAGAAACAAAACTGCTAGACTCAAAATTACAAAGCAGGGTTGAAAAATTAAAGATCTAAATAAAGAGATATTCTAGCTTACTGATTAGAAAACTCAGTATTGTTAAGATGTCAAGTCTCACCAGAATCATCTCTAGATTTAATATAACTCAAATCCCATCAGATGTGGGAGGTGGGGGTGGAGAAGGGGATGAGCTGACAATTCTAAATTTACATGAAATTCAAAGAAACTAAGATGACTCAAAACTATCTGACTAAAAACAATAAAGTTAGAATAATGACAGTACCATATTTCCAGACTGACACTAAAACCAAACTAATTAGGACAATGACCAAATGTCAATTTACAAGTGGTCAACATGAGAAATGATAGAACCAGATATCAGAATGAAAAAAACAAAAGTATTTTGACTCTCTCTCACACCAAATAAAAATTTAATTCAAGAAGAGTTATAGACACAAATGGCAAATCTAAAGCAACCAAAATCCTACATGAGAGTTCACAAAGCAGCCTTAAAATGGACTAAGAACCTCTGTTTCTTAAAAGACATTAATACCCAATGGGCAAGCCAACGATGGGGGGAAGAGACACACAATACATCTAGCAAAGCATTCACAAACAAGAGATCCTGAATACCAACCGCTGCATAATTTTTACAAATCTAATTTGACAAGGGAGGGGCAGGGATGAGACTTGAGCGACCATTTCCCAAAACAAGATATCCAGATGGTCAATAAACTTATGAAAAGATGCTCGGTGTCAATCACAGCAATGCAAATTAAAACAAAGAGATACTGTTACATGTCCAACAAAACAGTTAAAGATTAAAAAAAAAGAGAGAGAGAGAAGGCTGAGTGTGGGAAAGGACAGGAGCAGTGGAAACTCATGTATAGCTGGTGGGATTATCCCTCAAATTCCTCAGGACAACCATAAATATAAACACAACCTTATTAAACATAACTACTAGAACTAAACCAAATATTACTATATAATCTAACAATAACTCTTCCTCAGTTTATTAGCAATATCAAAAGACTATAAACAACCTGAAGACTCACCAGCAAGGAAATAGATAAATTGCAAGTTATTCAGCAATGGAAAACCACAGAGCAATTATTTTTAGTGACTGGTAACACACAGTCACATGGAAGAATCTCAAAGACACAATGTGTGGATGAATTCAGGCACCATCAGGTATATACTGCATGATTCTATTTGTATGAAATTTAAGACAAGACGGAAAAAATCCACGGTGTTAGATGCTTGGTGCTCAAGAAGAGGGCTTGACTGAGAGGAGATATGAAGCAATTTTTGAAAGAACAGAAATGTTCTATACGTAGAGCTAGACAGTTGTCACACAGTGAAAATGAGCATAAATTTTTATTGACTTGTACACTTAAGATTTGTGGACTGCACTGTATATGTGACACCTCAATTCAGACACCTAAAATCAAAAAGAAGAAAGCATTACATTACTTTCAATGTTTTAAACCTACCAACTGCTTATATGCTTGTACATTTTTTTCCCACTTGGAAAGTTCGAGGATATAAATGAAGATTTTCTAGAAATAATATCTCTGTAAAATGATTAACGATAAACTGAAAAAACACAATGACAGAATCAAAGACTATTATATTATGCCCCACCAGAAGGGATAAGAGTAACAAAAACCTTCCATTTAGTTTTCTGGTACTTTATCCACACCACATTAAGAGAGGGAAAATATATATACACACACATATATATATATATATGTGTGTGTATATATATATACATATACTTAAATTTCAATGTTACTTCTAATTTGGCATTATATTTTTTATCAGTTTTAACTGATACATATCAATTCATAGTTATAATATGTAGTATTACCATAAAGGCATTTCTGATAGAAATATGAAAACTTCAGATTTGTCTTTGACTTCAGAAAACTCAACAACAATTTTAACAGTTGGATGAAAATCTTAACAAGATGAACAACTAAAGAAAAGTAAATACAATTCTTCTTCCAGAGGGCCCTGGTGGAGCAAGGGTTGGGTCAATCACCTCCAAAGGACACAGGTCATATCCCCCTGGGTTTGAGTCCCTGGGGCAGAGGGGTTATGGGGGAGTGGGCAGTGGTAAACCACCACCGTGAACAACTAAATAAAATTAAAATAAAGATGCTTCTTCCTTCTCTCTGTCTGCCTGCCTGCCTAATTCCCTTCATTCCTGTCTGCCCCTTTCCTTTAAAAATCTCAATCTGCAAAGAAAGGATTTTCCCATCTTGATACAACAGATCCCAGCAGAAGATCTTTCACAATGAGCCCCATAGACATTCAGTGAACCGATATGACATATGAGCCAAGGTCAGGCGTTTTTCTTCCACAAATGCCCCCCAATGGCCTATTCTTGGAAGGAGCTCAAATCAGTCTCTAGATGGAATCTTTCCCTGGCCAGACATGGTGGGACTGCTGCTTCCTGGAGCTGGGTCTCTGTGCCGTTCCCCCTCCCAGCTGACTCTGGCACTCCGGCAAAAGGTAGACCAGATTCCAGAGGCGGTCGACCCACCTACTTCCTACTTATCCGAACATCTCACAACAATCGGTCATGCTAAGTGGAAGAAAGGATTTCAACAAGAATAAATGGTATTATTTTAAAGTAATAATAATTTAAAAGCGTCGGAAATTGTACCAACCTGAATTTCTATATGACGAGGGTTATCGATAAATTTTTCTATAAGTAATCTATCATCACCAAAACTAGAGGCAGCTTCCTGAGATGAAAATCTAAAACCATCCCTGTAAAGGAAAACAGAATGGTCAAACTAACAAAACAAACACAGTGCTCACATAAAAGAAAACAAATCAATTCCACATTTATTTTGGCTTACTTCTGACTAAAACAGAAAAATGCACTGTGTATAAAGAGTTAAGTGAACTTTGGTTGAATTGCCATTCTTCTGCTCAGCAGCTCTGACCTCGTGTGAGCTATTTCCCAGAGCCTGGATTTTCATACTGGAACAGGAACGCAGGTACATATTTCATCAACTGTTTTTATAAATGAAATATGTCTAATAAACCATACAAATCATATCAAATTCCATTTCTTCCATTCTAAATGGCTTAATTACACTAATTTATAAACATGCATGACGGTTGGCTCAGAAGTCAGAGGACAGCACACAGAGATGTAAATGACCCGGCCCACTGCACAACTGGAGCGCGCTGCAGCAAGCTGACTCCATCGAGTAGACAGAGGGCCAGGAACATGCCCGGATGTCTAGACACACCCTTTCAGTGCAGCTGCCCCACACACAGCCACACAGACCACAGTTTCATCTCTTGTTAGACTGTCCATGTGATTTTTAAAGACAAAGAGCCAAAGAGAATGACAGGAACATTAACGGTGATGTGTTGATATCTTCTGTATGACTGAGGGGTAAGGGTAAATTATCTAATACTCAAAAATCTCTCATTTTTCTTTAAAGTACACAGAAGTTCATCAAGTATTATTAAAAGCAATCCTAGTCAATAACAAAAGAACTGTGATGGCCAAAAATCAAAATTAATAATTAAAAAGTACAATTTTTGAAAATAAAAATATAGATTTAATTTCGCTTCATGTTTTATTGCCAAACTATAATAAATTAAATCATCATTATACTTCTGATACTATAAAATGGGCTCATTTGGTCAGTCTTTTAAAAACTCGAACTCACTTAAAACTAAGCATATTATTTACCATTCATTGTTCTATTCCAAATAAAAATTTAAATCCATTCACATGTAACTAAGTTTCTTGATTTTCTGATGAAATACCTGTAGTTAATGAGGAACACTGAAATGTTTCTAATTCTTTAATTCGCAGCAGGCTACGTGGCAATATTCGAAGTAGCTATTCCATTTGTTTCTGGGCTTGAGGAACACAGCACTGCTGTGAACGGTGACTAGATGATAAATTTCAAAATGTGGCAACAAATTGCTGTTTCTCAGAGAAAAGGTATCAGTTTCCTCAGACCTCCATGACTTCCTTGATTCGGGGGAATGGACTTTAGGTCTCAGGGACATTCAAGTACAGTGATTCATTGTTCTCGATGTTTTCAATACCATAAAATAGTCTTTTTATTCAGCGAAATGCAATAATTCACAAAGAAAAAACACTACCCTTTACAGTTTGTCCCTGCTTTAATGACTGACAGCTCTCATTTTGTATTGAAACCCAAAACACCAAAAGTAAAAAAAAAATCCAAGTAACCCAAATAAACTACCAAGTTTGAAAGCATCGCTAATACATTTTGGGACTCATGAAAAATTGCATTAAGAACATCATTTGTTATACTCAGTTATATATTTATTCAACAAATATTTACTAATCATAAACTATGTGCTTAGTGCATATTTAGGTGCCACCAATACGAAAATAAAACAAACTGCCCTCAGCACTGAAGTCTAGTGGGGATATTCCAAACTGCAGACATGATCAAATTTCCATTCACACCCTAATATTTCACTTCAATTTGGATCATGGGAAAGAAAGAGTGGGTTATTATGAAAACACATACATCTGCTGTCCACAACTATCATGAGTCTCACTCCAATCTATTACGTAATAATAGCAAATGCTATTCCTGTAAAAAAAAAAATCTTTCAATGTTCCAAAGATAGAGGTTACTTCCCTGAAAAAGCTTAGGGAAGATAGTATAAGAGGGAAGCACTGCTTAGGATAAAAGAATAAGGCAATTAATAGCTACTAAGTTTTCCTTCTGAAGAATACTGAAATTTTTATGGATGCCCAAAAAAATTTCTTCCTCATGTAAGGAAGGAAGGAAGAAGGAGTTGATTCAGTAGGTATAAACAGTTGATTATTTCAGAAGACAAATATACGGGAGCATGCAGGACAGTTTTCTCAATTTTTTTATAGTTTTTACTTTTTCCAAATGAACAGGAGAGCATACATCATTAAATCAAATAGTGATGGCAGGCCCTGGAGGTTCATGCGCTAAGTTGGCAGCTGGTGGGGTGAACCATGTAAGGCCCAAGGTCCCGGGTCAAGAAGGGGAAACAAGACGAATGAATGAATGAATTCAGGAATGAACGAATGAATTCATGAAGGAATGAACAAATATGCTTCCTCCTCCTCTCCTTCCTTATTTTCTTTCTCCCTTTCTCCCTCCCTCCTTCCATTCCTTCCTTAAAAAATGCTGCTTCTTCCTCTCGCTCCCTTCTCTTTCGAAACAAAGTCAGGTAGCACTCTATCTTTGTTAATCTTAACGAAGTTTCAAAGATTGTTTATCAAGCTGAAGAGAGTAATAAAGCAGAAAATTATATATGTAATTTGAATCAGTGTGCTATTTGCTGACTAGAAAGATTAAATTATTTACTGAAAGATACGCAATATATGAATGATTTCTGACAACACTGAGAGATAAGTTAAAATACACAGGTTAACAGCAGCATGGCAGATGCCATCGCCAAGGAACTATGCGGAGTAATGTGCACCATGAAAGACTGTGCTAGCAACAGCAGCCGTGGGGAAATGACTGGGAGGAAATCTGCGATCTGAAGAAGTGAAAAGAAAAATAGATGCTAAGCTTTCAGTGAACTGGCCCTAGAAAAAGGAAAACCAATGAGAAACAAATCGAGTGCATAAAATATACATACGTCTGTTTAAAAAACATTAAATTGTATCTAATAACCTATTACAATCTTTTCAACAAGAGGCTGCAGCCGGCTCTTCTCCAGAGGACCACAAAGGTACCTCGCCAGTCCTTCGTGACAAGTGGAATTAATTCCTCACCCCTCGGAAACAATTTAAGCAGAATTTGTGCTCCGTGGTAATCAACAGAATGCTGGAAGGGAGGCAATGCAACCTCTGAGACTGGATCATAAAACGAGATACAGTGTCTCGAATCTGAAACAACCGCTTAGAGCCCTGGGTCGCCCGGTAAGACATCCACAGCCACCACCGTGTGAGGAAGCGCAAGCTGCCGGACGGCGGTCTAGTGGTACACAGGGGTCACGAACTCAGAACAAGAGACAGCTTCAAGACACGAGCTTTGAAGACAAAAGCTAAATACGAGGGATTATGGGTAAAAGTAAAATGAAGCTCCCTCCGGGCTGTGCTATTCCCACCCGCACACGGCAACCAGACAGCGACTTCAAGCATTTCACACATGGCTCTGTAATGTAAAGGGATGTCTCCCTGTCGAAAGGAACCGAGCCAGGCAAAGAGGTCCATGTTGTTCGATTTTGAAGATTAAAGCCCTCACTCTCAGCATTTCCCAAGACATTTTCAAGTAAAGCAGTGATGAGCAGTGTTTATTCATTAAATTCCCATAAATCAACAATAAAACCAAAAAGAATAAAAGCAAAAAGATAAAATAATTTAAATAATGCCCACACGTCATCCTGGAATGCTCTCACACTCCATATCTAATCACCGGCGAGTTCTGTCACCTCTGCTTTCAGAATTAAGGCCACGTCACCTCTACCATCACACTGTGAAAGCCTCCCCGGTCATTGTGTAAACTGTTGAAACCGCCTCCCCACTGGTTTCCCTCCTTCCACAGTTCATGGTTCTGCTCCCCTTCAGTCTATTACCAACACAGGAATCAAGTGATCCTTGTAAAACCAAAGTCACAACATCTTGATAATGGGTTTACGCAGACACCACACATACAGAACTCCACTATTTCTTCTACTTGTTGCATGTCTCAAATGCGTTAGATTTAAAAGAATGTTAAAAACTAAAAAGTTAGGAATCTGGTGAAGCTCCATGATTGCAACTTCACTGCTCATCACCCTCGGCAGCTCCCATCCACTGTAGTGGCCACAAGGACCTACAGAATCTGTCGCGGTTCCGCCTCCTCTTTGTTGTCCCTGGATCTCTGTGTCCGGGTCTCCTAGACTGGTTCCCCTCCCAGCCGGGACGTGCCTTCTCTTTGAGGACAGCCCTGACGATCCTGTTTGAAATGGGAATTCCCACCAACACTCATGTCTCTTCCTGTCCAGCTTTATTTTTTCTGTACTATTCATCTCACCTTCTACATGGTTTTCTTTTATTTTGCTCACTGTTTATCTCTTCCAACAAGAGCAGGGTTTCTGATGCTAATTTATGCCATGGATCCCTTTTGCAAAATCATGCAGCATATGAATCTCTTGTCAAAATAAGGATAAATAATTTCAAATACATGGGAAACAAATTATACTGAAATAAAAGTATAAAAATATTTTTAAAAAAATCAAGTTTGGGGGTGTGCCCTGGTGGTTTAGCAGTTAGATATACAGCCTCCAGCTGGCATGGTCCATGGGCATCCCAGGGACCCGGGTTCACAACCCAAGGCTGGGGGTAGGAACCAAGATGAGCAGCTGAATAAAATAGGTGACAGCTTCTTCTTCCTGTCTTCCTGTCTACTTGCCTTCATTCCTGCCTGCACCTTTCCTTTTTTTTTTTTTTTTTTTTGTTTTTTAAAGAAAGAAAAACCAAGTTTGGGATAGAATGTACATAAATCTTTATTCATCATTACACCCCAAACTCCATCTAATAATCACTGTAACTCAGCAATCTCTGCATGTGTAATGTGATAATACAGCTGACTTTCTAGAGAGTGAAGAGCTCCACGGATACTACCCCTGTAGCAATGTGTTACCTCGATTGAAGAAAAAGCTAATTTCTAGTTAGAGGTCTTGTTTCCCCAACCTGAGTTCATGACCCCACCCTGAATTTTACGGATTCATGAATTCAAAGATTAAGAACTCCCGATATGCATATACACTCCAAGGAGAAACAAATTATTTTGACTTTTACCTGACAGCTGCATTTCTGCATTTCCTAACTAAAACAGTGCCTGTCGACAGCCGGCCCTCCGCAAACACTGCCCATCCAAGCAGAGTTTATGCTTCCTCGGTACGCTTGACAAGAGAAGGGCACTGTATCAGTGCCAATCTGGTGTGAGAGTAGAGTTTAAAGACCCTTGTTTGTTATATACCATCACCCTCAACACAAGCCAAATACTTTCTTTGATGCTCAACCAAAGAAGAATGATGTTCCGAGGTAATTTTCTTTTAGAGTTGAGATTTTCTTCTCAAAACATCAATGTGACATCTTCCAAAAAAAACATAAAAGGATAATACATTGCCTCTAAAAGATTTTTACCTTATTTTGCTCACTTTAGAACCTGATTTTTAAATTAGGTTTCTACTAAATGAATTTTCACACCAACTACTCCAGATCTCTAAGAGATTTGAGGGAGTAGGGAGAAAAAAAAGGAAAAGGATAGGGAGAAGGCAGAATTAACCTCTTAGAGGATCAAATTAGTTCTAGGTAAAGAAAGAGTAGAAAAGGCGATAATTAACATTAACAATAATAATTCAGGGATTTTTCATCCCCCTCCTCCAAAAAACTGACATAAATCCCTTTTGCTGCCATACCTGAAAGTGAGAAAGAATACAAATTGGAATAGAGTTCTTAAAACCTGCTCATATTAGGGAGTTTTTCAAGACTTTTCAAATCACCATGATGTCATCAATGCATTGGTTTAAAAAAAATATTTCATTTTAAATGTTAATTTTGATTTCCAAAACTACTAAGATGAAATTATACTAAATTTACAACAAAGCACACTATATATAAAAGATGTAGTTATTTGAAGTTAAAAAGAAATGTATTTCACAATATACAACTATCCAAGTCTTCCACTAGAAGACAAAGAAAAGCAAGTACATACTGAACAATACATAAAGTAATGACTGTTTTTAAATATATTTGTTTTAAATATTGAACTACATTTAGAATTATATAGCCAAATATTAGCAATTTTTGCTTGGGAAAAAGAAGCATGACTATAATTTTTTTTAAATACACTGTAAAAACAAAAAGACAATCCTTTGCTAATATTTAATAAAAACCTCTCTATAACAGATAATCACCACCAAAATATAATAAGGTTTCTGTCTAATTTCTATTCCTTTCCATCTAAAAGAGTAAGAAATAGATGGTTCTTGTAATTATTCTGTTCAGCCTGGGTATCTGTTTACTTGTCAGCTTAATAAAACTCTGGCAACTGCAATTTTCATCAAAAGTATATTTTGGACAGCATCTCACCTGGTCTCTTCATCATCCCAAGCGATTCGCATGCCTTTCCCACCGCCACCTGCTGAGGCCTTGATCATGACAGGGTAGCCTAACAGCAGGGAAGAATTAGACAGAAGTTCAGACTTTGATCATTTGGATGCATGAACATGACAACTGACCACATGTTCAATAACGCAGAAGACAATAACTAATTCATTTAAAAGTTCCTTTCCTTAGAGTTAGGAAAATAACACCAGTGGACTGATCAGAGAGAGAGAGAGAGCGAGAGAGAGAGAGAGAGATCTATAGATATATATATAACTTTTAAGACGATGTGTATCAACAAACCACATTCCACAGTAATGAAATAAAAAGTCAAGAAAACAAATTATTTGACAACAGATTCCAAAAATGGAAGTAGATACAGTATTAACTAATTAAAGATGTAAGAATCAACTTACACAAAGTTAAGGAAATTCACACATACACACCCATACTTATGATTCCCCCAAACTGTTGTCTGCATGCATTACACATTAAATCCTCTTTTTTCAATAGGAGTGATTTACAAGTACTTGAGGTATTTTCATCTGAAGTGACATGGAATCCCTGCAGCTTTTATCAACAAAACCTGACATGATAGTTTTGAGAAAAATCAAGCCCTGGCCATTATATTATGGACTGGAAGATCCAGGGCTCACTGATACCAACAGAGAAGTTACTGCAATTCCCAGCGTCTCAACAAAGAATGTCTAGATTGGTGGGCTTTATGAAAATACAAAGCAAGGTCCAAAACAAAGAACATTTCCAGCTAACGTTTTAAAAGAGCAAATAAAATAATGAAACTGTCGTTAATTAATAAGACTGAGTATTTAGAAAAGTTATCATACAATTGAATTTTTGACGGCATGAATTATCAGTTTATCAAGAAAAGTTACAAAGTCTTCTTGTTTAGAGGTCTTCTGAAAACAAGGTGGAAATACTCCTGAGATCACTCATTTACGACCTTTTCTGAAGAATGAAGAGGTCAGTGAGCCCCCAGCGGACACTTCAAGCCTGTGGTGCTCTAAAGGCACTAAACTCTAGCTCTGGAATCCTAGAGGAAAAAGGAAGAGAGGGCCAAATGTCACAGACCTTTGACCTTTAAACCACACAGTACTGCTCTAAACTTCAACTTAGTTTAAAAAAGGTACTTGCTTCCTAAAGTGTTTCATAATTAATTCAGTGTTTAAAATTCTGTTGTCAGTTGTGTTGATGTGGGATTGCATTTTAAAAACACTAAGGCAGTATGAAGAAGATAAATAACATACTGTGTTTGCACTGCATGCTTTATACTCTAAGAAGAAAGAGCGAAAGTACCCAAATAACTATCATAGGGATTCCGAAGAGAAAAGGACCATAGGAAAGCAAGAGAAAGGGGATTCAGAAAGTATGTTATAGAAAGGACACTGAAAAAACGCTATGAAGGATGAGCAGGAATTTGAATAGTTTAGGCAGGAAGAGTAGAAACAATCAAGGAGGCACGAGTCAAGTTTAAGAAATGATGAGAGTAATTCAGTGGACGCATGGAGTCCTTGCAGGATGGCAGAGGAAAAGAATGAAAATAGATTGGGGCAAAGTATGGAAGGCTATGCATGACACAGCTCCTGTATGAGAGGGCTAAGAATAGTATATCTTATTCAATGCTGCAGCCTCACAATCAATGTCAAATAAAGGAATCAGATTGAAATCAGTAAAGAATTATTAGCCTGTTTTGATCAGTAATGAAATAATATCTAAAAATTAGACACTGGTATTTTGGAGAAATCCTTTTTATGACAACTTAAGGTCTTTTTTATAAACAAATGGATCTCTACCCCCTAAAATGTGTTAATAATTGACCCTCAGAAGTTACTTATACAAGCAATAGGGAAACACAAAAGGCTTGATATTTATGCCCCATATAGCTACCATTTTAAGTTCCCTTTGAGGATTAGGAAATTTGTAGTTATTCTAACACTAATCTCATCTTACTCATTTACCATGTACCCTGGCCTTATTCTATATAGTATAAGTGTCAAAATAAGACTGGACACAAAAAGAAAGACAAATACTGGATATTTTCACTCATAGGGAGATTATAAAGAAACAAAGCAAGTAACAGACAAAACAAAAACAAACCTGTGGATTCTGACAACAGAACTGAGGTTACCAGACAGAAAGGATATAAGAGTAGTGTCAAAGGGTTGTGGAGGCCCAGTGGACAGTAGTAAAAGGTTATTAAAACTTTGATAATCAGCATGGTGTAATATCATACATTGAAGAACTGTGAACCTGTACTCCTAAAACATAATACAATTTTGTAAAACCAATGTTACCTCAATCTTTTAGAAAACTGAAAAAGCAAAGACTAGAAACTGGCACCACAACTTAACCTCAGGTAACAGGCCTCAGAGAACAGACGGTCTGCACAGTCACATCATGACCCAGCCTCAGCAACCAGGCAAGGGAGAGAGAAAGAAAACCCAGCTGCCTCTACCACCAGCTCCCACTGAAGCAGGCAGACTACTCCTGCTGCGACTTGACCCAGCCTCAGTGACCAGGTGAATGAGGGAGAGAAAGGACTCAACCTAGGCCCTACCACCTACCCTGACAATCTCCAGCAGTCCACAGACCCTCAGAGGACCCTGTGGGGGCAGCACTGCAACCAACAACAAGGAAGAAATCAGAAAATAGAAAGTTACAGTGCTAATTCCAAAGCAGAGGAGAAAGCCATGCCAAAATCTAAATCTCCTCAAAACTAAACCTGAATGACACCAAGAGAGGCCTGGAGCTCCCCAGAGAAAAACTCCATTGACACTGACTGGAACCAGATAAAGGAAGCAAAATAATAGCTATAAGAAAGCTAAATGAGATGCGAGAGGCACATACAACCATCCAAAGGCAGTCAGAAGACTTCAGCAAAGAAGTGACAGGTCAAAAGGAGTACTTCACCAAGGATGCTGAGGCGATGAAAAAAGTTCTAGCAAAAATGTAAGAAATTTAAAATGTCTTCAATGAAGATAAACACAAAAAATTCATAAACAGACTCAAGCTTGCAGAGAAACAAATATCAAAAACTGAAGACAAGATCACAGAGGCAACCCTCACAAAAGAGAAACAAGATTGAGAAAAATGAAGAAATGCTGCAAGAAATATCAGAAACCATGAGAACAGACATAAGGATCATAGGTATCCTGGAAGAATAAGAAGAGAGAGAGAAGGAAATAGAAAATGTATTTGAATGAAAACAGTAGAAAACTTCCTACACCTGTCACAGGAAGCAACCATGGAGATCCAAGAAGCCAGCATAACTCCAAAATTCCGAAACATAAAGAGACCTACTCACAGATAAATCACAGTAAAACTAACCAAAGGCAATAGTAAAGAAAAATTACTCAAGGCTACTAAAGAAAAGAGAAACATAACCTACATGGGTACATCCCGTCAAGTTATCATCAGACTTTTGAGCAGAAACCCTACAGGTCAGGAGAAAGTGGAACAACATAGTCAAAATACTAAAAGACAAACATTACCAAGAATACTCTACATTGTCAAAATTATTACTCAAATATGTTTAGAAATAAAGGTCTTTAATAATGAACAAAAGTTAATTATTTTTTCCTATCGCCAATCCTGCTTTTCAAGAAATGTTGAAAGCAGTTTTACAACAGAGAGAATAAAAAAAAGAGCCATCAAACCCTGAGAACAGTAATAAACAGAAAAACAAAATCAAAAACAAAGGTAGGACCAGCAGAAGAGAACAAAAATAAAAAACACACTAAAGGGGAAATGAAAAACGTGGAGTCTGTATGAATATATAAACAATGTACAGGTCAGATCATAAAAGATGATCACAGAGCAATAAAGTTAGTGACAATCCACAGCTAGTCACAAAACCTAATCCTAAAGAAATACATAGCTCAGAAGACAAAACAAAGAATCAACACCAAAAACCATCCAGAAGAAGTAACAAATAAAAACAAATGGAAACGAAGGCTGAAATGACAATAAAACCCTGCATATATCAATTATCCCCCAAAATGTGAATGGGCTGAACCCAACAAGCAAAAGACACAGTGGATGGGCGAATCAAAAAATATGACGCACTGATATTATACCTACAAGAAATACATATCAGATCCAAAGACACACATACAGTAAAAGTCAAGGATTATGGAAAAATATGTCAAAGTAACAGGGATGAAAGAAAATCAGGAATTACAATACCAATAGACAAGATAAACTTCCATCTAAAAAGAGAAACACGAGGCAAGGATGGACGCATTGTGGTCAAGGGGGTAATCTATCAGGAAGAATTAATTGTCATTAACATATATGCACCCAATGCTGGGCCACCTAAGCATATAAAACAACTATTGACAGAGCTAAAGAGAGACAATGATAGTAACACAGTAGTAGTGAGGGGACTTAAATATCCCACTTCCAACAATAGATCATCTAATCAGAAAATCAACTAAGAACTAAAAATCCTAAATAAAAGCGATGGATCATATGAACCTAACAGACATATACAGAGTCTTCCACCCCAACAAAAAAGCACATGCATTCTTTCCAAGTGTGCATTGAACATTTTCAAGTAGACCACATACTAGGACACAAAACAAATCTTAGTAAATTTATCCAATTTATCCAATTTACTGAAATTATAAAAGCATCTTCTTCTATACCACAAGGGTGAGAAACTGTAACTGAACCAAAAGACAAAACTAGAAGAATAACAATGATGTGGAGATTAAACTAAAGCATCTGAACAACTTCTGGATTATTGATAAAATTAAGAATTTTCTGGAAAAATGAAAATGAAGAGAAAAGCTATCGGTACATGTGGCAAAAGTAGCTCTGAGGGGAAAATCCACAGGCAAACACATGTACATCAAAAACCAAGAGAGTGCCCAATTAAATACTTAACTTCACACCTAAATGAACTAGAAAATGAACAATCAAAGTTAAAAATCAGTAAAGACACTGTTTTTTTAATTAGAGTGAAATAAAAGGGAAAACAAAAGAACCATTTAAAAGATCAATAAAACCAAGAGGTAGTTCTTTGAAATAATTTTAAAAACTGATAGATCCCCTAACCAGACTCATGAAGAAAAAGAGAAAACCCTAATGACAAGAATCAGAAATGAAAGAAATGAGATTACAATAGACATTGCAGGCATACAAAGGATCATGAGACACAATTATCAGCCCATATATGCCAACAAATTAGTCAATGGACAGGTTTCTAGACTCCTACAACTTCCCAAAACTAAACCAAGAAGATATACATAACTTAGACAGAATAAGGACAAGCACAGAAATGGAAACAGTATCAAAAATCTCCCCTTAAACAAGAGCCCAAGGTCAAATGGCATCACTAGCAAATTCTACCAAACATCGAAAGAGCTAATCTCCACCCTGATTAAACTCTTTCACAAAAAAGATGCAAAAATCCTCAACAAAATCCGGACAAACCAAATTCACACACATTAAAACATTACACAAGTGCATTCTGGTGGAGCAGTGGTTTGATCAACTAGCTCCAGCCTAAAGAATAGTCCACATGCATTCCAAGGTCCCAGGTTTAGGACCCAGGGCCAAAGGAAGCATCCAATGGATCTACCATTCAGTCCAGCAAACCCACTTCCAGACATATATGCAAGAACAGATAATCTCCAATCAGAAAAAACCATCTGTACCCTATGCACAGTTCACAAAAGCTAAGATATGGGAGCAACCCAAATGCCCATCAACAGATGACTGGACAGAGAAGCTGTGAGGCATGCCCTGGTAGAGCAGCAGTTAGGTCTATCACCTCAGAAGAAGCAAGTTACATGCCCCTGGGTTCAAGTCCTGGGCCTGGGCGGGGGAAGCAGTCAGTGTGAATAAATTTAAAAAACAATAAAATAAAAATGCATCTTCCTCCTCTCTCTTCCTGCCTGCTACCTGCTTGCCTTTTTCCTACCTTCACTTTTCCTTTAAAAAAACAAAAACAAAACTAAAGCTGTGGTATAATATACTCAATGGAATTCTATGCAGCTGGGAAAAATTTTTTAAAAGGATGAAATTATATACCCTTTGTAACAACCTGGATAAAACTGGAGGGGACCATGTTAAGCAAAATAGCTCAGAAAGAAAAAGAGAAGTACAGGATGGTTTCATAAGTGGAATAAAAAGAAACAAAACAACTGAACAGACAAACCCCAATAAAAGTCACAAGACAGCACCACCAGAGGTGGGGCGTGGGTTGAGAAAGGGAAGAGGAGGAAGAGAAAACAAAGGGAGCATTAAAGAGCACTAGAACTCTGGTGACAGATGTGGTGTAAAATACACACAGACTGAGGTATGAATTCAACATCATAAAATGCATATAGCAACACACACAAAAGAAGTAATAAAATTGTCACTAAAAAAAGACTGAAAATTGTCCGTGATCACAAGGAACTATTTGGGAAATAAAGCACATAACATAACTTGTCAACTAGAAACAACTTTATGTTTAGAAGGAGAGAAAAGCTGTTAAGAAAAGAGGGCAGTTATCTATTAAGGCAGCAAAAACATGGTCCCTCCAAAGGGAGAAAATGCAGCATTAGACCTGTGAATCCATATGACACAGGAAGACATGGTTCCGGGGCAAAACTAAAAAGTCAAACATAAAACAAGTATGAGGGAGAGAGAGACTGGTGGAAGTGAGTGACAATAATGCCATTAACCCAGTGTTTGAGCTATAATGAGCTGTAACTGAAATAATATAAAGGTATGTGTATACATAAAGGTAAGGTTTTCTACTCAACCACTAATGACAAATACTTCATTAAATTAGAGATGTATTTTTATGCTGTCACATGCCATGGAGAAACAAGACCTAACCATCTGAAGAGGAGGGAAAAGAATATTCCACACAGATGACGTTAAATAACAACAAAAGCCCAGTCCGCACCCTGTGTTCTTAGTGAGTCTCTGTGCTCTATTGAGGGTCAGTCATGGGCTACAAGGAACCAGATGAGTTTAAGACAAAGAAGGAAAAAAAAAGTTGGGAAACAGTTAGCCACAGGCATTTATTTCCTAATGGAAAGGTTCAAAATAAAAGCTATTTCACAGAAAAGGATGGTCATCTGAATAGGCACAACTGCTCTGATAATGGGACCTCAGAAAGAATCAGTGGGGGAAAATCCATGACAAACAAGAGGGAAATCTCAGGGAACGCTGTGCATGGCATTAGTTATAGTCCTTACTCTCCTCGAATGTAAATAGAGTCCACTTATCTTACTCTTCGGGGTTGGGGAGGAGGGTCCTTCATGACACTGATATTTTCTTTAAGCCCAAGGCAGCTAGCAGTTGTGCAGAATATTCCACAAGTCAAGTCTACTGGATTGTTTCCTCCTGTTAGATTCCCGACAAAAGTATGTTTACAGAGCTGATGTGCCCTCGTTTTTATATCACATCAGAAAGCCAAAAAAGGTCCATCTTCCCTTCACTGATAAAGTTGGACTTGGTTACTTGATTAAGATGGTATCCTTTAAATTTCCTCAGGAAAAAATATTCCAGTTGCTCTTCATATTTAGCGAATAACTTGCAGATCGATACATGGAAATTATGAGTATCCTCAACTCAAATCATGTTCCACCCAATGGCAAGAAACATTAACAATACTTCAACTGATTTCTACTTTGTTTGCAGCAAAATGATTTTTAACGAAATATAGAGATTTTTACCTTTCTTCACTGTTATCTTCCCAATGGTTCAAAGAGCATGAAGAACAGCATGCAAAATAATAACTAAGCAAATTATTCACAATTTCAGGAGTTACAAAACCATTTATTGTCACTGCCGTAACACAGTTCCTTGTGTGAGCTGACTGAGGCCTTATCCATTCTACCATCAGTGGCTATTCGGATTTATACAGACTATGCGCCCATGAGGGTGTCTGCACGCAGCATCTGGAAGCCCGGGTAACAGATTCCAAGAGTGCATGTCGAGGAGAACAACCACTGGATGGCATGCAACACATTCTTAATGCAAAAATCCAATTTAGCCATCTTCCCTTACCTCCGTCATCACAGTACATCCAGACCACCAGCATCTCTTCACAGGACTCCTATAATAGTCTCCGAACAGAACTGCCTGTCACTACAGCTGGCCCATCAAACTACAGTGGTAAAATTGCTTGAAAACATATATAAGGTCACCCTCTCCTGCCTAATACTCTGAGAGTTTGCATTGCACTCTCAGAAGTATAAACTCAAGGGTAGGAAGCACAGAAGGTATTTGTGCTAAGCAAGTTAAAAAAAAAAAAAAAGCACACCCTGGTGGAGAGGCAGTTGGGTCAATCGCTTCCAAAGGAAGAAGCCACACACCACACATCCCTGGGAGCGAGCTGGGACAGACGGACACACACACACACACACACACACACACACACACACACACAACCACTGTGAATGGATAAGTAACAATAAAGCTGCTTCCCCCACTTCTCTCCGCCTGCCTGCCTGCCTACGAGCACTTATTCCTGCCTGTGCCTGGTATGCCTTTCCTTTAAAACAAAAAAAATTCCTAAAAGATGTCAACCTGACCATCAACGGGCTTACCTATCAAACAAAATACATTGAACTGCTTTTAAATAAAAATAAAATCACAACATACAATATAACATTCTCAATGTCTATACTCTACCAAAAAATTAAGGGGTATGTGAAGAAGAGGAAAATGTGATCCTCATCAGAAGGAGAAAGGTGCACAGAAATAAACACAGAAATGAAGACCCTTAAATCAGCTATTACAAAGATTACTGCAAACTACAGCTACCTGCCTGCCCTGATGGCTGGGGTGTTAAGTCTATGGCTGCAGTGGTGCAGTCCACATAAAGCCCAAGGACCAGGGTTTGTGACTGCAGCCAGAGAAAACAATCACACTGAACAACTAACAAATAAAAATGTTTCTTTCTCCTCTCTCTATCTGCCTGCCTACTTACTTTAACTCCTGCCTTCTTCCTTCCACATACCAGAGAAAATGAAAATAATTATACCTATTATAATAACAATAAGTATGGGGAAAATTTAAATGGAAAATAAACATGAGAGAATTAGAATATATTTTTAAACAATAAATGGAATTTCTACATATAAAAATAACTGAAAGTAAAAATCCGACAATGTACATAAAAAGAATTAAATATCATAATCAGCAGGATTTACTCCAGGTTTGCAAGGCTAGTTCAACATTCAAAATCCAATTAATGTAATCCATCACATCAACAGGCTAGTGGAAAAAAAATGTAGATATATCAGCAGATACAGAAACACATTTCATAAGATATAATACTCAGTGAATGCAGCAAACTGGGAACAGAAGAAAATTTCCTGCATTTCATAAAGAACATCTACAAAAATCTACAGTGAACACAATACATAGCAGTGAGATACTAGATGTTAGATGTTTCCCTACATCAGAAGAAGACAAGAATGTTCTCTCTTATCACTCCTAGTCAAGTTCCTACTGCTGGTCTGACTTAAGGCAATAGGACAAGAAAAAGGTAAACAAATTGAGAAGGAAGAAGAAAAAAAATCCTCTTCCTTAACAGGTAATATGATTGTCTGAAAAAAAAAAATCCCTTTCCTGAATTGGCCATAAACACATATAAATACATTTCATTCACATAAAAATGAAACAATATATACATAAAGATATAATCACAATGTGTTAGAAACTAAATTAACATTATTTGTTTTGACAAAGAAGGACAATTATACTTTTAGAAAAAACTGATCCTGTCTATTTCCCCAACTCAGGCAAACAAAAAATACTAGATCCCTAACTATCCAGAAATCAGAAATCTAGCACACTTCAATGTCTACATGAGAGTAGAATGGGTTCAGAGACAGAATTTCCACATAAAACAAAAAGGCCTAACTTTTTCACATTATTATCTGAATGTTCTGCAGTCTTTTATAAGAGAGTCATAGTAAAAAAAGAGTGAGTATGTAAGAATGAACACAACAAATGAGAAAGATAAAGGGCTGAGAGGTAGGGGGAGAGAGAGAGAGAGAGAGAGAGAGAGAGAGAGAGAGAGAGAGGCAAATACAAGACTGTAAAATATGGAGAGAGAACTTGTGAAGTTATGATTAAATCCAAAATGCATTTGCTTGGTAAATAAAAGAAAGTGTAAGTAGCGAGAAAGAAGACAAAGTATACAGAACACACCTTCCCACATCCCACGGTCTATCCTTCTGAGCACAAAAAACCACATTATTGCAGTAATAGGAAATCAGCAAAATAAAAACCTCATTCTTTACTAGATTTCACAAAAATATTTTATAACACCATTTTCAACAAAACTTTCCCTTTTTCATTTCTTGTCACATCTTAGAATATCTCCTGGCAAATCTCTTTAACAAATATATTTTCTATTGAAGACCAAACTGGAAAGTAACTGGAAGGATCTAAGACTGATAAAGGCATATATTGTAATGCTGTTTTAAAGGTCTCCTAACTATATATCTTTAACCACATACAACATGTGACTGTTTCTAAGCAGCATGAAACAGAGGAAATAAAAAATTTCAGGCCTTAGCCAAGTATTTTTAATCCCTTAAGTATAAACAATTTGTTCTTCTACATTAAAAAAATAAAAATAAAACACAAGCAACTGTCTTTCACTGTTACTCCATGCCAAAAGGAACATGGCAAGAGTGGACAAAGAAAAGTAGCCAGAGCAGAGAAGAAAGGACAACCAGTCCCTACAAATAAACCAGACAGAGGCCAAAGCAATCGGAAGACTAATGTCACAAAGAGATGACATGCACAGAACTTGAACAGAGCACAAGAAGGCATCTACACACTACTGCGAAAGCAAGAGTTCAGGAATAGAGTCTCATACACTAAATCTTAGAGTCCTAAAAACTTGTATTAATCCATCCTAATGAATCTAATCAAAATCACTAACACACGTACTAAATCTACTTGAATAATCCTAGATCTTCTTTAAATTATCCATTTTCTGATAGTTTAACATGGTTTGCTTTAACATTCCTGTTTCAAATTGGAGATTAAGGCAAGGAAAGTAAGAAAATTATTACCAAATAAGGGTCTATAAATATTGTGATAAAAATTAAATGTGTGATCACTTAATCTCTCTCCCTACACACACACACACACACACACACACACACACACACACACTTCTATTCAGATTCACTCACTGAATAACCACTTAATATGTACTATATGAGAAGCATTCTCTTAAGAATCAGAACTAGAAAGGAAACAAACCCACAGTCCATTTTTCTATAAAATACTAACCAAATGAACACAAAACAATCATCTTCACGATAAACGGAATTTATTTGTGCAAAGAATCCCATACTATCTTCAGAGCGAGCCATCACAGTAATTCAATCAAAGGAGACGGGAGGTGGCCCTGTGGCTAGGTCTGCCGCAGCACAGTCCACATACATCCCAAGGACCAGGGTTTGAGACTCAGGACTGGGGGAACAAGCAAGATGAAGAACTAAACATAATAAATGTTTCTTCCTCCTCTCTCTTCCTGCCTGCTTATTCATCGTTATTCCTGCCGGCGCCTTTCCTTAAAAATAAAGGGGTGAGGAGAATACTTCCATATCAGACTAAGTCCTGGGGACACGGAACACACTGAATGAGGAAGAGGTCAAGTTTGGTATGTTCTCTCTTCCTTTAAAAATGCTTTATAACTCAATCACTCACTCTTTTCATGCTTCCTTTGAATAGTTCCTTGAGGAAAGCATACATTCTTCCAAATGATATATAGAAATACATCTTTCTCTACATAACTGGAATGGAGTATTGTTCCAGATCTCTATTGCTTTACTGGTCCTCTGTGCATTGTCATCATTTATCTAAGTATGGCTTTCACATCTCTACTTATTATTGTAGAACTATTCTTTCAATTCTGTTAATGATTATACACTTTGGGTCTTTCTTATTTAGTTCATGTAGGTTTTCAGAGTTAATCAATATATCGAATCCGTCTTTGTCACTGGTAGTAGCTTTAGACCGAAAGTGTATTTTGCCTGATGTTAGTATTGCCACCCCATTTCTCTTCTGGTTACTATTCACATGGGATATATTTTTTCATCTTTTCATTTTCAGTTTATTTCTGCCTCTGTATCTAAAGTCAGTTCTTACAGAAAACATAAATTTAGATCTTGTTTTTTATTCATTCTACCAATATCTACCACAGTGAGGTATCACTTCACACTCAATAGGATGGGAAAGGAAGGAAAGGGGAGGAAACGGGGGGGGGGGGGGAAGGGGGAGGGTAGAGAGTGATGTTGAAGAACTGAATCTGCAAAAAAATTAAGTTAGATTACACAGTGTCATCCACAAAAATTAGCTCTCAAAATGAATCAAAGATCTGGACATAAGACCTGAAACCAAAAAACAAATAGAAGAAAATGTAGGAAAAACATTATGCTATCAATCTCAAATTTATTTTTGGAGAAGTGACACCTATGACAAAAGATACTAAAGTAAAAAGTAACAATTAGGACTACATCAAACCAAAAAGTTTCCATACAGCAAAAGAAACCACCACTAAAACAAAAAAGCAACCAACAGAATAGAAGATATTTATACAACATATATCGGACAAGAGTTTAGTCTTCAAAACATACAAAGAGCTCCTACACCTCAACAACAAAAAGGCAAATGACCCATTCAGCAATTGGGCAGAAGTGAATAGACACCTTCTAAAGAAGATACACAGATGACCTATAGATACATACAAAATGTTCTCCATCGCTCACCATCGGAGAAATGCAAATAAAAACCACAACAACATACCACCTCACACCAGTGAGAATGGCCTGTATAAAGAGATTAGAAACAAGTGTTGGGGAGGGTGCAGAGAAAAAGGGGTCCTCAGAATAAATGTCCACAGAGCTCAGTTCACAATAGCCAAGCTATGGAAACAACCTAAATCCCACCAATAGATGAAGAAGCTGTGGTAGGAACATATTGGTGGAGCGGCATTGGGTCAGTTGCCTCTGAAGGAGTGTAGACCACAGGCCCCTGGGTTTGAGTCCTGAGTTGAGGGAGTGGGGGAGTGGGCAACCAGTGTGGACAAATAATAAACAACAATAAAAATTCCTCCTCCTCTCTCTTCCAGCCTGCCCACCTACTCGCACTCCTTCTTGCCAGCACCTTTCCTTTAAAAAAAAAAAAAAAAATAGTAAGTATTGGCAAGGAATGAAGAAACTGGGACGCTCATAAATTGTTGGTAAAAACGTAAAATGGCTCAGTCACCATGGAAAAATCTTTGGCACCTCTTCAAAATGTCAAACACAGAATTATCACATACCTAGAAAGTCCAAAACTAGGTCTATACCTAAAAGAACTGAAAACAGGTACCCAAACAAATGCATGCAAACACATGCTCATAACAGCACTATTTACAACAGCCATAAAGGAGAAACAACCCAAATGTCCACAGGTGAATGTGGTATATACATAACAAGGGATGTTATCGAGTCATAAGAAAAAGGAAGTATGGATACGTGGGAAAACATGAACTCGGAAAATACTACACTAAGTGGAAAAAAAAAGATACAAAAGGACACATGCTATATGATTTCATTTATATGAAATATCCAGAATAGGCAAAGCCACAGAGACAGGAAGTAAGTTGCTGTCACGCTGGGGAGGAAGGGGGAAGGCAATGCACACCAATGAGCACACAATGTGCTTCGGGGTTCATGGCAGTACTCGAATTAGATAGGGATGGTTGCAAAACCTTGTGACTATAGCCAATAAATACTGAATTGTCCATTTTAAAAACCTGGGTTATATCGTATTTAACTTTTATCTCAATTTTTTTTTTAAAGGAAAGGTGCAGGCAGGAATGAAGGTGAGCAGGCAGGCATGAGGTACCCCATTTTATTTTTATTTAGTTGTTCACACTGGATGCTTCCCCCCAGATATGGGACTTGACTCGGGTATGTGGTTTGCTCCTTTGGAGGTGACTGACCTAGCCGCCGCTCCACCAGGCAGTCCAAACTTTATCTCCATTTTTAGAATTCTAATCTGTAGAATAAAAACGTAGAGCAGATTGTCTCGGGGCTGGGTGTTGAAGACTGACTTTGAAGAAGCATAAAGGAATTCCCCCGAGGGACAGAATGTCCCTATCTTGGATCTGAGGTTACACCGGGGGGGGGGGGGGGGGGGGGGGGGGTGCGTGCGTATATAAATAATCTCTAAATTAGTAAATACAGATTTAAGATTTGCTCACACTGCTGTATATAAATTTTGCCTCAAATTAATAAAAGTGCATGTCAATACTGAATATGCTCGGTTAATGAAATATTTGTTAAGTATGAGTATGTGTGCTGATGTCTGCAGTGTACTTTGAAATGCATCAAAAATAAGATGGATTAACAGATGGCTAGATAAGTGATAGAGCAAATCTAGCAAAAAATTAACAGTGGAATCTTGGTTGGGGTATATAAGTAAATACTATAAAATTACTTCAAAATGTTTTGTGATTGAACTTTTTCAAAATAATATATAGGGGAAAAATTAAGAAGCATATCCAAGAAAAGAAAGATAAGTATCCAAAATCCACGCATACTAAGCAGATTTACAATATGGTTAAAAGACGGAGTTACTGACAATGCTGGAGTGTCAAGACACTCTAACAGGAGCCTTCATGTGAAAATATCAGCAAGAGTATTCCAAGCTCACTTCTTGTCTCCCCCGATCCCCCAAAAAACCTACGGCTCTGAAGGATGGCGTGTTCAAGAAGCCAGTCTGAGAATACAGTGGGGAAGGACCCGTGATTAGGTGAGATTGGAGAGAAAGGCAGGTGCGGAACCATGTGGGTCTGTAGTAGGAGAAGGAATTTTATCCAAGTGAAATGGGAAGTCTTCAGGGGGTGCAGAGCAGGGATGGGGTGGGATGAAATGGGGTGTGTCCTTATTATTTAGAGTTTTCAAACAGAACACTGGCAGCTATGTGAAGAATGGCTTTGAAGTGTTGAAAAGAAGTAGAAAATGACTGTCACAGTTCCTGAGAGAACAATGGGAGTTGGAGGCAACTGTAGGTACTGAAGATAGAGGGGAGTGAATATGGGAGATATTTTGAATGTAGAACTGACAGGACCCATTGAGAGACTAACAATAGGATGACGGGAAAGAGACACCAGGACAGAGTTAGGTTTTAGGTTTTAGCCACTGAGAGAAATGGAGTGGCGTTTACTGAGATGCAGAAACTGTGGGAGAGAAACAGGTATGGAGAAAGGTAGGGGGAGGACCAAAAACTTCTTATTCAAAGGGGGCCTGATTTGAGATTTCGAGGAAGACAAGAGGGAAAAACATCAGAATAATCTGGAAATCTTTAAAGGACAGGTTTTAGATTTACAATTTCTTTTTTTTTTTTTTCTTCTAAGAATGAATTTTGGCTTGCTGGTACAAAGTGCCTTCAGAGCAGTAAAAAGATCAAACTTTAATGCAAATCAAGCTCACTGATTAGGGTTGTCTACCGCTGAGGTTAAAGATAAACTGGGAATCAACAGCCATGTAGCTCTAAGCTTAGAGAAGCCAAAGGGATAAATCAGGAGGGAGAATTTCCAGACAAGGAAAACTAAAGACCAGGGCACCGAAGTAACACAGTGGGTCCTAACTGTCTCTCACCCATCGATGCCAATCCTGCTGCTGCACACGGGACGTGCATAAGTGCTTTGCAGCATGTCACAAAAAGTGGTGACTCAAATTTTAGCTCTCATCCTTTAATCCCATTAGTTTAGCCAAAGTATAATGAAAAATCCATGGCCTTTGGGGCTAAATAAATTTAAATTTAAAGCAGACCCACCACTCCGTAGCACTGTGACCTTGAGCAAATTACTTACCGTTTCCAATTCTTAGTTTCTTACATGTAAATGAAAATAATTAACCCAGGAATTAGCATTAGAAATAACATTCACAAAGTGCCTGCTACTTGGGGGAAATGCCCCATAAACAAGAGCCACTCTTATGTAAAAGGACCTAATTCATCAATGCTCAAAGCGATTAGTTTACTCTTTTGGCAGCAAAGTCCCTGATTTCCACCAGAGAAGGAAAGACGTGTCAGAGGACCTATCTCAAAGATGAGCTATTTCGTTTTCATCATGTTATACAGAAGTAAAACACGAATCATCTCTGACTAGGGATAACATGAAGACAATCCACAACTTACAAATAGACAGGTGGGGGGGGGGGGTGTCAAAGGAAAGTTCCCCCATTTCTCTGAGGTCCTTCACAAGGCTGTAGAAATGAACCAATTAGCATTAAGCACAGTTAGTCAGAGAAAGTCCAGATTTAGAAATTAGGTTTATTCCTCCAGCCTGTGAAGAATCTCAGAGAAGAAATGGGGGAACTTTTCTTATGACCCCCCCACCCCCCAGATTCAAAGCCCTGATTATAATTCAGTTATTTAAAACTACAAACATTTTCTCATGGAATCAATGTGCAGTTTGACGCTTATACTCACAGAGGCCCAATTAAATCATAATGAATTAACGTGATGTATCTCAATAAAATTAACAGAACTCAAACAAGACAGAAAACCAGGAGACTTTAATAATACGCAATTTCATTTCTTTAGAAGCTGGCACTGGAAGTAAAAAGCTTTATGGGAGGGTTTCCCTGGTGATTCAGAAAGGTTTTTCAGGGAAATTCCAAAAGCTTTATAAAGCTTATGACCCTGGTTCTTTATTATGTTTTATATCACCTCAAATTTTATGGTCTCCCTTCCTTTCAATCTAAGTAGAACACTAGTGTTCTTACACTTAATAGCCACGATTGCAATCATTTCTTTCACAAATGAGCAGGAGCAGTCTGAGAGCAAGAAAATAAGAATAGGGGAAGGAGTCATAAGGGATATACCCAAAAACAAAGAAGAGACTTAGAGTGAATGAGGTAACATTAACAGTCAAAGTTTGAGAGTAAAAACACATTAAAATATTAAGGGAGGAAAGTCCAGTGATGAGCAGTAGAGTTCCATCATGATTAACTGGTTACAAGGATCACAGAGTATTGCTTTTTTTTTTTTAAAGGTAGAAGACAAGCAGACAAACAAACTAATCAGCCTACTCTTTGTACAAAGGAAATGCCTGAGGTGAGAAGTCAGTATTCCAAATGTGGCATGCCAATGCCATTCGAGATTTTCTTCTCACCTTTTTTTAATTTCCAAAAACTTCCTCCAAATATTCTGTCACTTTTATGTAGGCACAATTATGATCATAGTATTACTATATACTATTCTGTAGATAATATCTCAACCAGATATAAGATGATTTTTGAAATTGAAAAGTATACATCAGAATAAACTCAAAGTATTTTAGGAAAATCTCACGAACCAGTGTGAGGAATGCCAAGTCATGTCAAACCATAGAGAAGCTTTTGATTTTTTTCAGAGAAATGAACCATAAAGCAGGTCCACGTGGCCCAACTTATTTAGCATCCGGTGAAGACCCGAAATCCTTTCTGAAAACGTCCTGGATGAGTCAGAAGAAAAGATGAGCGGAAAGATGCTGCAATCAGAATCAAGAGTTTCTGGGGCCTGGAGCTCAACCTAGGATCCATATCAATGAGAGAAATTTTTACAAAACAAAGAAACAAAACACCTCTTAACAATGAGACAAATCCAAATAATGTAGTCAGACCCAAGTGACTAAATTGCTGGTCAATCAGCGGAGCCCTACTGCAAAGAACAATTTACTCACCTAATGCAAGCAGTCACTTGAGACCAGTAAGATATTTTGACATATCACAACTATGCAAACTTTGCCAAATCAAAGGCTCTCTAAACATATAAAATAATTCAAAATATGTTATCCTAAGGGGCAAACAGAACTCAAGAAATGTGAAGGTGGGTGCTGAAAAGAATGGCCCTGTGACTGTAAGAATGCTAAAAAGATACTGTGACTTCCTGACTGGCAAGCACTATCTAATCTCACACAAATAAATTTCTCTCAAATATCTACAGATGCTTGTTTGATTTCTAAAATTGCCAAGTTATTTAATAGCGTTGTTAATCCATGATAACAGTATGTTCGCGTGTATTTTCTTATTAGCACATAGCGAAATGCAAATTGTTGTCTTGAGCACTAGGAATATTTTTCAAAACTAAAAAGTTGGAGGCACCGCCCCAGAGACAATAATACCTAAAACCTTCCAGTGACACAACCTTGAAGATGTGTTTCAATTTACCTTCTACTCTAATAAAGAATACTCAGTCTTATTTCTTTCTTGCTTTTTTTTTTTTTTGGTTTCTTATCCGGATTATTAAATTGACATTTACATATTAGGAAAACGTAAAAACTTGAAGAGTTCAGTCAAATATGGTATCTTCATTTTAATCCCCTATGTCCTTAACTTTAATAAGCTGCATTCAAGTACAGATATAAATTTACATTACATCCAATCTCAAGAACTCTCAAGACAATTCCTTCTTTTAATTAGTCACTGATTTCGTTTTACAAAAGAGGCATAATTAAGTTCAAATGACTCTTTAGGGTTCATGTTCACAATAGAATATGGTAAATCAGCTGGTAACTTCTTCAGAGCACCAAGTCATCAGAAACCTAAAACTAATAAAATATCATTTGTCAGTGGGAATTAATTATTACATATTTACTCCACCATATCTTCTGAGAGACACGAAAACTACCGAAGTTAATTTAAGAACTTACCAATTTCCCTTGCAATCCTGACAGCTTCATCTGCATCCTGTAAAGGCAGGAAATGAGACCCAACATTAATCCCATCAGCCACTGCACAATGTCTTTAGGGCAGTCATATATTGCACTACTGTCTCCTCTGATTCATTTAATGTTCAATTACACAACCTTCTAACTCTTTTCATTCAGAGAAATGTAAAATTAATACCATAAGTGGAATGTAAATTCTACCTCATCATTATATTATGAAACTCAAAGCAGTTGAAAATGAGCTGGCAGGAAGCACTACCAGAATTGCCAAATGATTTGGTGCAGTTGCTGGAATTTAATGGCAGAATTTAGATGTTTACAATCAATACTGAATCATAAATCCAATCATTAAAGCTTGTCCACAGCCAGCTTGTTTCTGTCTCTCTGATATTTATGTGTCATGTTTTCCTAGATTCTGTCAGCAGGGGGAGTAGATTCTCTATTGATTGGGAGGAGCACAATGATTTTCCAGAAATAAAAGTAGCAGATTTCCAATATCTATAGGAATTGCCTACTTTACCCCCCCAAAATTTCCTTAAGCAACTTCTATTCATTCTTCTTCTTTCTGGGTTTGTGTGTGTGACAGGGAGAATATATATTTTATCATTACCAGGTACATCTTGTTACCTAAATGCAACTAATCAAATTGGGGAGTGGGGAGGAGGGGATTCTAAAAATCCAAGGAAAATAACATCCTCAAATAGTACAAGGTATGAGTTCTACACATCAGTCACTGCCATTTGCACTTCTAGTCACTGAAAGGACAAATGTTCCCTTGAATCCAAGACATTTCATTGATTATTAACCTCACCTAATACACCCAATATAGGACTCTCAATACATTTCCCTGTATAACAATTAAAAGATGGAAAGGCCCAGTCTCCTCCCAAATGTAATTATTTTAAATTCAGTGATGAAAACTAAACTATGACAAGGAATGGCAATAATGTATTGAAACAATTAGCTGGCAAACATTCCTAAATTTGCAGAAATAATTTTAAAATGTTTAAGTGAAGGATGCTATTTAAGATTTTAAGCTAATGTTTTAAAAATGGAGAGAAACCTCCTCCCCAAAAGCGGGGCAGGGGATGTTTATAACTGGCTCATTTGTGTCTAATAAAAAAAAAAAAAAAATCTTCCTTAAAAGTCTTCAGTACCTAATAACATCCCCTGAATAAGGAGGTTGGCAGGGGAAGTTGTCAGAAAAATTTAATTTCCTTTCATTAGCCAGTCTGCTCCAGAAATAGGTGCTTGTTAAGTTCAAAGCAGTTTTGAAAGCAACATCAGTTTTAAGTCTTTTTTTTTTTTTTTAACTCCAAGCAGTCACATCTGCTAATGAGATTTTCCAAATAACAATTGTTTTCAAGTCAGAGATAAATCTATACCTTCTACTCTGCACCTCCAAAAATCGAGGTTTACTGCTTTATTACACCTTTGCTGTTTTCCGCTGACCCTGCATTCTCCAAATTTTAGCTTAAAGGGATGAAGATCCATGAAAAGGGTCATTTAAGAATGTTAGTGGTTTCCACACATTGAGTTTGAAGGTTCTTTGTTCAAACCAGTGACAGTTATTGGAGAATGCTTCCCCTTAATAGCCTCTCTGTCAGGAAGTGTTAAACCTGCCAAACGCGGACAATTAGGGCCTCAAACAAAATACAGGAAGAGTGCCGCTGATGGAGACCGGATTGTGAGAAGTCTAGAAGGAAACTTTAACTTGTCTTTTCTTTCAGACATGGAAGAGCATATTTGCAAAAGATACGCTGAGCGAAAATAAACTTCTGTCTACAAAGTTCCTTACCTTGAGAGAATTGGCAGGAAAGTGTTGAAAGAGAATCCATAGAATTCATTAGTCGCATTATCACATATTTACATATGCACATATTAGAGATGTGTGTGTGTGTGTGTTTATAGCCGAAGAGATTATACTTACTCTCAAGCAAACCTTCCCAAATTTCTCTACCTGCCACAAACCACTGTTTTACCACTGACACAAACAATCCTGTCTTTTAACTCCATGGTATGCTTCAGTTTTCTGACTAAGTAGAGCAAATTCTACTAAATGAAATGTCATGTGAAACCCAACTGCCTGAAAAATTAAATGTTCACTTGTCATTACTGAGGCCATATTATGTAATAGACATTAGAAAACTCGATGTCAGTTTCAATAATAAACTTATTCAATGCACTGAGCTCCAACATGTTCTTTCAGCACATTTAGTTTTATTATCAGGCTATAAAAAACTACTTTTAAAGAGATAAAAAGCTCCACAGAGCTCCGATTTCAATGGCACTGACACAGCACACATATAACTTCCCTCTAAGGTTACAAGTAGAAAAGTAATTTTAACAAAAACTTGAGCCAACTAGAAAAAGACCACTAATCATCCGGAAAATGAGCAAAGGATTAAATAAGAAGGTTACATAAAAAGAAATCCCAAAGAATGATAAAACCTGCTCAACTTTAGTCATAAGTAGGCCTGCATGCAATGAGACACTTTTAATCTGCCAAAGCCTGATGGGAGGGAGGGAGGAGGGAAGGGAAGAGGAGGAAGGGAAATAATTGTAAGAAAGGCAGAAGGGTATGTATCTATCTAGTTTGACTTTTCACCTATTCCCGGGGTCAGGAATCCAGGTCCTGGAGTTTCACATGGTCTGCAAGCCAACATCTCAGCCGCCAGAGCCTCAAGAGGGTAACCGAAACTATTTCTAATGACTCGATGTCACGCAGCAGGCCCTGAAGACACAGGCAGGGACAAGAAAGGCACCATTCTAGCTCTCCTGTGGTTTATAGAGGAAAAGACAGACCTTAAATAAGATTGCACAGCAGAGAAGAAATCATCATTTAAGATGCTCTTGTGCAGACATGAAGAGGGCATGTGGTCACAGGGGATCAATTTCAAAAACAGAGTTCCAGGAAACTCCTCACAGGCAGTAACTCTGAAAAGAGACCTAACAAATGAAATCATGGTACAACACAGTCAGAGGGGCTGGGTCTGAAGAATGAGGCCTCACAGGCCACATTCAAAAGATGGAGGAGGGAAAGGAGGGCCCACGGGCTGCACTAATTTACTACTGCTCTTACTTATTCCCAGGTGAACTGTCTTCCCACTGCATGGCCCACCCCACTAAGAGGTAAGCTCGATCAGGGCAGACATCCCTGTCTGCTGGGTTCAGCAGCAACGTGTTTCAATTGCCTAGCACGGTGCCCGACACCGAGTTCTGGATAAACCACTGTTGAATGCAAGGCTGCGGGAATGAACAAATGAATAGTTGAGAGACTGGGGAATCCTCTTGGGAAACAGAAATCTAGAGGGCAGTAAAACTACCATTTTCTCTTAACTCGGGAGTGCATGCTTCAGGTCGCACCCAATGTCACCGACTTTAGAAAGCCGATCCAGTAGGCCACAGGCTCCAGTGCCCTGTGCTCATATTGTATTCTGTCCCTTGATTGTGGACAGCCCTGTCATACCTAATCTCCATGAGAGCTGTGACTACTCTGTGGTAAGCTGCTCGTTAACTGCTGAGTGAACAAACAACTGTCCAGCAGCTCCTCAGTCCGTTATGTTAAAACAGTCTCCTAAGGGCACCACTCCAGACACAACTGCTTATCCAGAACATCAGTTTTCTGAGGACGCACACTTACAGCAAAGACATGTTCACGACAACATTTCTAAGTGACCTACAGCAAGGAACTAGAAAAGTCTGGGTTTACTTCCATTTAAAACAAGACACAGTGTTGATAACGGGCAAAGTCAGGCACAAAATATACCCAACTCTTAATTCTCGGTCAAGTACTTTTTTTCACTGATTCAGGCAACTTCAAAAGTTGGAGCTTAACTTTCATCAGACCTATTCTTAAAAATATAGAAAGCGAGCAGGTACACCCTGGTAGAGCAGTGGGTGGGTCAATCGCCGTCAAAGGACACAGGTCAACACCTCTGGGTTCAAGTCTTGGGTCTGGCAGGGAAAACAACCCATCTAACCAACTGAAAACTGAAATAAAATTGCCTGTATCTTTCTTTTATTTAAAAAAATTATGTGTGCGCGCGTGTGTATGTGTATGCATGTTTGTTGTGTGTTCGCATGCATGTATGTGTGCACTGCATATAAATGTATGTATGTGTGTGCACGTATGTGTATATATACGCGTATATACATATATATTTATATATACAGTACTGCCTAGATTATAATCTTTCAATATATTTTATTAATTAAAAATATCAAACATGGCATTATATCTTTTAACTCAAATATCACTACTTCTTCACAAATCCAACTTGTAGCATTTGAATAAACAATAGAAATCATTCACCTTAACATTCTTTTAGCCTTACAACATTTAGACAGCTCTCACATCTATTAATTATATGACACAATATATAATAAGATAGAAATACTACAAGGGTCAAAACAGCAGATTGTTCAAGTATTGACATATTCCATAATTTATAAAAAGAAAATTTCTAACAGATTGAATGATAACCTCCCCCACCCATGGAAATGGAAAAGTCAAAAAAAAAAAAATTCAACAGAAGGAATAAAACTAATTTGATGCTATTGATTCCCTCAAACAATTTTCACTATAAATATTTCAAATACTTTCATTTTCATACTAAAAATAATAAAATTGAGAAAACACAGAGAAGTCGAAACAGAAATGATAACTATATTAGCAATAATAATATTCCTGAAGGCTTCAAGTCAGGAGGCAGGAAAAGGGAACAGTCGGCAATATCACTGATTCTCTAAGCATTATTCCTCTAAGCATTAAAATTCCCTGTGGTTCAGTCTCTAATCCTTGCCTGTTTTGAAGGAAGCCACAGGTTCTGAAGTTTTAAACTCCTGGAAACACCGAGGAGGAAAAGGTTTTAGGAAAGGACTAAGCTGAAAATGTCCAAAACAGCAGCTGGGGAAATGGAGAAAGGAAAGAAGCCACTGGAAATGCTGCCCTCTCTTCCAGCACAGCGCGCCGAGAGTGAGCTTCTCATCCCACCGGAGGAGAGGAGTGTGAAATCCGCTTCACTGTGGCGGGCTGGACCCGCTATACCCAGATACCTAGATCTCAAAAATGGAAACGGGCTACCAGACAGCAGACGCCTCGCTGCAGGTCTAACTCAGGTGTGACTACTCTGTTCATCCACCTACCGTGCAGGCTCGCCCAGCGTGGACGCTCAGGGACACTGGAGCCTGAAGACAGGCTGGGCTCGGACACTGGCTCTGGGACAGAGCACGACTCCAGCTGCAATCGGTCTCCTCATCTGTAGCAATCTCTCAACAACAGACTGAGACAGAAACCCAGACGAACAGTGCCTGGCACACAGGAAACACTCAACTAAGGTTGACGATCTCATCCAAGGAGCAGCCCGCCACCCTAACCTGCCAGGTCCATTGTCCCCCCTGGCCAGGCGGTCCCATGCTGCAGTCATCCCTCAGCCGCTGGGCCTCTGTGATACAGAACTCACACTACTGCCTGGAAAATAGCATCTCCAGTGCACTTGCCTGAATTGGATGATCTATCCTCATTATTGCCCGTGAGCAGGAAGGAAGAAGAGAGGGGAGGCGCAGCAGAGAAAGGAGGCGAAACTATAATGGAAAAAGGCAAATTCACATGGTTCTCCCTGGATGCAGAACACACGATATTTCTGCAGCGATATTAGAGTCACAAATGGTCTCTGCCACCCACGATGCAAACCTCACTTCTTCCTCGACTGCTGCAGAAGCTACTTGATTCACATTCCTAAACTCTGTGCGCTGGGTGCAGGGAAGCAAGAGCTGTTCACCTGCGTCATCTGGACCAGAGACTCTTTTTGCAAACACCACTGCATCAAGACACTGGTTGAAAAGCTCTATGTGTACACACAATGCATCCTCGAACTAACCCAAATTCGTATGCAGTAAAACCAAACTTTCCACAATCCTGGGTTCACGAAATAGGTTCCAGTTGACTGTTTTTTCCAGGTAATTACAAGCAGAAGATTCTTGTTATTCAATACACTTTCAAATATTTCTAAATTTTAGCATAGATTTCTAAACTGGTAAAACAGCACAGTAAGCGTAATTGAATCCATTTTCAAAGGTCTAAGAACTATGAGACATCATCGGGGAAAATCAATTATTCTTAGATTAGCGGGGAAAAGGGTGTACTGATAAGTTTAAGATTATACTTTCTAATTACTAGGAGCCAGCTTGTATTCCCCTTTCTTGTTGTTGTTGTTTTGTTTTTTAAATGATTCCCTTCACACTAGTTGTTTATGTTATTTGACTCTTCTGCTAAAACCCAGAGTGCAGTTTTTAAAAGCTGGTTAATTGGGTGATAAAACGATTACTACTTTAGACCTACACTGCATAATTTGTGAACCTCATTCAAATAATACATGGCAGTACTCTGCTCTGGGGTATAAATGAACATTACTGGTTTCTCTTAAAGGACAGTAAGAACGCAGATGAGTCTAATGAATTTCCCACCAGTAGGCACACTAACAAGCATTCCAACCAAATGGCGATGTACTCATTCAGAGATTCCTCCCTCTTGTCACATCTGATATCTCGTGGAGCCCATAATCCTATAGGCTCACTTCCTCCGTCCTTCTCCCCACCATCCACTTTGCTTCATCCTAATTCTTTAGGCAGACCTCTACCATGTCTTAACTGGATTCAAGGAAGAGCACTCTAATTTGTCTCCCAACTTCAAGATTTGCACTGAACCAATATATTTCCCACATAACAAACCAAAATAAGTTGTCTAATTCCACAATTGTCTCATGTTCAAGTCTGCTGCCTGAAACCATTTAGAGGCTCCCAGAGTCACATGAATAACCTCCAAACTCCGTACTACCAGCATTCGAGGCCATCCTTATCATTCCCAGCACTCTCTTACTCGGGCCCTCACACTGCAGACCTGCAGCTTTCTAAAGCCAGTGTCCATGATCCAAGCTTTTGCATGAAGATGTTTTCAGTGACTGCAAAGACATGTCTCCACCATCCTCACTTTCTGGCTAACTCATTACTCCTCAGACTTCTGGATATCACCATCTGCTAGAATTTCCACCATGATATCATCCTAAAACTAGGACAGGTGCCCCTCCTACCTGGGCCCCCTGCACTCTGATCTCAGCATTGTTAAGATGTATTGAGTGAGATGTCTATTTGCAGACCTCCCTAAGGGGAACTGAAGCCCTTTGAAACAGGGTCCACAGCTTGGTGTTCTTCGCTAAACAAGTGAGCAGGGATTCCAACCCTCTCTTCCAATAGCTGCAGATGTACACTTCACCTCTGCTCTCAAGTTCCTGGGTTTAAGCTAGTAAGATGCTGAACAAAATGAAACTTGTTAAAGGTTAACACTTGATAGCAGATGACTACTTGAAAATTACATTTTAAAACATTAGTTTCTCTCTAACGAGAAGAATGATTCAAGAACAAGACGCAAGGAAAGAAGACTCAAGTGCTGCAGTGTTTTAAAAGAATGTGGAAAGTCTTCTCCATATAACCTGCATGTTTGATTCTAAATATTCAAATGGAAAGAACAAAGGTTTTAAGGAGAAATATAACAATTTTGAAGTCACATTAATTTACTCAAGTTGGAGGTGAAAATTACAAGATATATTCTTGCCAAAAAAAAAAAAAAAGTCTTAAAAGTATCAGATTCATTTTTTAAATCCTATGGATTCAAAAAGAGAGAATTATCTATAATCAACACATATTCTTTCAAAGCAAAAGTAGTGCTAATGCAGTTGTTAAAACCACAAGGTATTCCAAAAATTTACACTATTTATTTGCATCAGCAAACCTCTATCTGCATACCCTCGAAAGTAATCTATTATCTAACAAATCTAAACTACAAAAATGTGAAAAGGTAGTTTCAAATGAATGTGAAATTACTACACAAGAGATCTAAATAACCAGGTTTTTCAAATGTACAGTTTCAATCAGAAATAAAAAAGAGCAAACTGAAAATGAAACTAGCATTAAAAGCTATCAGAGAATCAAAAGACACTCCAGTCCTTAAAAATCATGTTTAAATGCTTATATGAAACTATAACCCTGTGGGTTTAACGTAACAAGTTAGTTCAGACAACAGGTACTAAGAGCTGTAAATCAAATCGTGGTTAAAGCTAACACAGATTAACAACAAGCCTATCACTTGAGAGTGTAATAGGGTCTCAAGAATCATCTAGGGTGTTCAAGGAGACAAAATTTTAAAGATAAGTGCATTTATTTTTTTTCACTTTGCCCTATTTTCCAAATTTTCCAGGGTTGCCATTTCAAATGCAGATTGCCAAAAGGTAAGCAATGACCTGTTGAGCAAGGGAGCCCAAGTTCATTACCCACTACAGCAAAGGGTATCATCATTTTGACGCAATCTGGCACTTCTACTAAGATCTGTTCAAGGTCTACCAACAATCACAGTTCTAGATCCTAGATCCACAGAAGAGCTCCTCTCAGGCCTCTGCGCCCCCAGCCACATGCTATGGTAAGTCTCGCAGTGAGTAGAACTGCAGTTTCCTCTTCAGGAATACTCAGAATAATGAATTTTTTTTTTCTGATTACATTTAAAAAATGGTTTGTTACTGGAAGAAATCTTCCTTATCACTAACAAAACCTTCCTTATTAGTAAAAAAAAAAAAAAAACAATATCCTCAGTGTCCATTGTTCTAAGTCCCACAGGCAGCCTCAGGACCTGGAAGAACACCTTCATGCTAGGTCTAGTAAATCAGTGTCTTCAGGAGACTGCATCAGACTGGTTTCCAAATAGTACAAAATTGATCTTGGAACCCATATCAAAATCTTGAGACTTTTCTTTTGTCTTGGCTTATTTCATCCATGGCAGAGATTTCTCTTTCAAATCTTAATCAGAACACTGTCAGAGGTATGTGATTAGAAATGGCCAGCCATTAGACTGGGGGCCCAAGACATGAGATACGGAAACATATTTAATAAACTATCATAAGACTCACATGCTGCTTGTCTCAGATTAAGCCTGTGTTCTCTGAGACAAACTTCTGCTTGTTACATGTATTAAAATCTCTATTTTTTTTTTTGAAGGAAAGGCACAGGCAGAAATGAAGATAAATAGGCAGGCAGGCAGGCAGGAAGATTGAGGAGGAAGAAGCACTCATACATTTTACTTAGTTGTTCATCTTGGCTGTTCCTCCACCACCCGAAACACCCCCTTACCCCCACCCCACCCAGGATCCTTAGAATGTATGTGGCTTGTGCCGGCCAGAGGCGGCAACCAAACCTCTACTCCACCAGGGCACACCACAGTATTAATTCTCTAACTCAAATGCTCATTCCCATCATTCTAAAGGGCAAAGTTTCACCAAGGATAATTTAGAATTAGAGGAGATTCTTTTGTAAGCTTCTGATATGAAAGGTTCATTTGCTGGGGCAGGGGTTACAAAATAAAAGAACATCTCAAACACCCAGTGTTCGGCATTGTTTTAATCACAGGAAAAGTTGTGAAAGAAATTCAGATTCCAAAATGGTTTCCTTCCAGAACTCACAGAGAAGGGGAAAGACAGAGTTTGAAAAGTCAAATGGAAATGTGAGCAACTTAAAAAATTCTCGAATCTGATCATCTGAATCCACTATTCCTTTTCCTCCACCTCCCTCTGCCCAGCTCTTCCTCTGACCTGCTCCAGTTTTGCTTCTGGTTGGCCAGAGACTCTGGAAGTTACACTACCTCTGAAAATTAAACCCACATCAGAACAGGGCAAGCCTCTAGTGGCTGAATGAAAGGCCTGTTCTCAATCTAAACTAAGAAGCATTACCAAAAACATTTCAAACCCTATACAACACAGAAGTGTACAGAGAAACTGAGAATATTCTAGGACTGTATAAACTAGGAAAGGGACTAAACCATGACACCTCAAAAGCTGCTCAGAATTGTTCTCCTGTGCGAACCCCATTCTGACAGGAAGAGCCAAGGACAGTTAAGGACAGCTCCACAGCAGAGGAGAGGCTCCTTTTCTTCTAACCCTTTAGGTCTTCCCTTAATTAAAGAAGCCATTTGCTACCCCTGGGCCTCCATTCTTCTCCCAATGAAGAAATATCTCCTGCCCCTATGCTCTAGAAGAATGTAGAAAGGGGAGCCATTTATCTATACTTTTAGGGTAAGAGTAGGGATGACTCATGCCTCCTGCCACATTGAGACCCCCTCCTCTCTCTCCTGAGACCCCACATCACTTTCCATGCCTCAGACAGGATATAAATCATTGGCCTGCTCCATTTACCTCAAAATTTACCACCACGTAAATTGTCCACACACGTTATTATCAAATCTGGGCTTTTCTCTTACTGATTGCACCTAATGTTAATTTGTTCATTCGTCCTGCCTATGAAGAACTTCAGAGAAACTTTTCCTTTGACTTCCACACTAAAGTACCCAGATTTCTATCAATTGTTTCATATCGCTAATAAGAGCCTCAGACAGAAAATCTGGGAAAAAAAGAGAATGGGAAGACTCTGAGAGGGATTCGCAATCCCCAATCACATAAGAAACAGAGGTTTAAAAAACCTTTAAGTGCTGGACAAAAATCTTGCCTATAAAAACAGGTCACACTCTAGTCATGCAGGATAAAAACGGCTAAGTCTACTAGCCTCTTTAATACTTTTATGAGAAAATCATATAGTCAAAATCTTCAATGTCATACATTTTTGAAAGAGCCTGAAAATTAAAAAACAAGACTGAGAATAAAATGATGGCCTTAGAGATAAAACTACATGTTCCCATTGCAGAAATTAAATACCAGTCTCTTAACAAAGATATTATAAAGACAAATGATAAAGGAAAACAATCATCCTATATTATGAAAATGAAGAAAAAGATATGCCATAGACAATGTTCCAACAGAAAATCAAGTCCCTGTTTCCAATTTTACCCATCGACTCAGAATGAGAAATTCTTTTTGATACAAATCACCTTACATACGACTACTGCTAGTTACACAATCTCTGTGTCACAACTACTGGATCACGGCTAGCTCTAATACACAGTCTATTTTCCAAGTCCTGGCCCACTGCTGTCACCTTTAGATCATCATCCAAGGACCTTTCCTCTTTCCCATGAAACCCTACAGCCACTGGTTTCACAAGAAATACACTACAATACAGAATTTCCAAATCAAATGTTCTCTTAAACTCCTCAGACTCTGCTATTTGTCATCAAGTCAGAAATAATCTGGCTCATCGGTGCCCTTTTAACTAAACCAAGCCCAGACTAAAGATCTCAAGGAGATCAGATTTCTCGTCAGGGGGAGGAAAAAAAAAAACCTTTACAATTATATTAGTAGAAGCATATGTCGAGTTTCATAGTGACCCATCCAAATCACCAAACTAGCACACTCTCTAAAAGGAGAAGGTAAAGAAAGACTAAAACGCAATAGTAAAACAGACTGATGGAAGACATCCGTCCGTCTTCATCAGAAACCTTCAAGTTTACAATCAGGTGTGGGTGAGAGTGCATTTGCATTTGGGGATTCAGCTGTGGACACCTCTTTCAGGTGATTGACAGGACTTACTTCTTTGTGACTCCATGACTTAGAGGCCCACTGCTCGCTGGTTCTCAGATGGAGAGCGCCCTCACTTACATCCTTGGAAGCTGCCTGCGTTCAATGCCACATGGCAATATGGCTGCTAATGTCATCAAGTCAGTCACTAGAATCATACAGACTACTCTCTAAAATGAAGTCTTACATGACGTAACAGAATCACAGGAGAGACACCCAATGATTCTGCCATCCGATGTAACTGAATGTAGTGACATCCCCTCTCCTTTGTCATATATGATCATCTAATTAAGGGACTGACATGCCATACCCTTTCCCACAGTCTATTAATTACAGAAGCCAATCATAGGGTATACTGAAGAGGAGAGGGCTACACAAAGGCCTGTATGCCTTGCAGTTCCTCAAGAAGTTAAACACAGAATTACAGTATGACTCAGCAATTCTGCTCCTAGGTACAAACCCAGAAGATCTTAAAACAGGTACTCAAATACTTGTACACAACTGTCCACAGTAGCACCACTCACAACTGCCAAAAGGCAAAACAATTCAAATGTCTATCAACTGATGGATGGATTTTTAAAAATAAGTGGGGTATCAAACAATGCAATATGATTAAGCCAAAAAAAGTAATGAAATACTGACACGTGTTAACATGAATTCTATAGTCTGCTTAGTTTACTGTTAAACCTATTAAAATCCTTATTTTCATATATTTGTAGCTACAAAATTTCTACTTATTTTTTAATAAATTCTCCAGTGAAATTCTTTATTTTCCTCAAATTTCTTTAACATATTAATCAGCTACTTCCCAATCCTCATCAGCCAAATCTAGGTTATATCTAGAGGGTGTTTCCACTGTCCCAGTGTTTTCTCTTGTGTTTTAGTTATGTGTTCCTTGCTTTTGGTGTGTTTAATAAACATGCACCAAGTGACAATGTGTACAGAACACTTGTGTGCGTGAAAGGAATCTCTTAGAACACGACTGGTCCAACCAGGGCTGGTTGCACGGACTGAGCCCCACGCCACGCGCAGGCGACACAGTGGACAGCGGACAGCACACTCCCTATCAGCAAGCAACTTCCGATCAACCCAGTGTGGGAGGCAGACATCGGGCACGTTATTAACAAGACCGAAAGGCCTACAAACTCTGAGCTCCCTATGAAGATCTCAACTCATCTCTGGCTTCAATCACAGGATTCCCTGAGGTCTGTGCAACACTCACAACACTGTACCCTCAACACCCTGTGCCTGGAGCTCCTTCCACCAGCTCTGAGGGTCTATCTCCAGATATCCATGGGACTTGCCCTATCACCTCTTTTGAAGGTAGGCTTAAACCTATTTAAAATTGCAAATAGGCCTCACCCTCCAGCATTCCTTCCCCTGCCTGGTGCTTTCCCAAATCAAGTACTATGTATTTTACTATTTGTTTGCTGTCTGGCTCCTTCTGCCCTGTAAACTCCATGAGGGCAGGAATTTTTATTTTCTGGTCTCTTCTTCACTGCTGTAACCACAGCACTTCAAACAATGTCAGACAAATAGTATATACTTAGTAAAACAGTCACTGAATAGATGAATGAACAATTTACAGCGTGATGGGTGAAGAACAAGGTACCTAAGGGAAAGTAAAGCAGAAGATCTGGACAGTCAAAGAATGCCTGTGTGAGGAAAGTAGGTTTAAGCCAATATCTGAACAAGGAGGAATAAAGACAGAAGCAGAATCTACACACAGAGCAGAACTAAGTACAGCTGCTTCAAGAACCTTCAAGAAGTCCTACGCGGTTGTATACAGAGCACAAAGGGTGGTCCAACACAGCATCAGTCTGGAGAGAGAAACTAAGGCCAATAACTGAAAGGACTGAAATGAGTAGCCCGCTTCCAGAGTTTTCTAACAGAGGCGTGTGATCAGTTCTGGATTTCTGAGAATTCTCAGGCTGCAGCACAGGAAAATAATCAGATGGGACCAAGACTGCCCACGAGGAGACCAATAAGGTTAATGACGCGATTAAATGAGATGGTGGTGGCTGGCACTTGGAATTAGCACAAGGGAAAAAAAAGAAGTAAACGAATCCAAAAGATATGTATGTGAATCCTCTTAGAAATCTTCATCGAAAATAGCTCCCAGCTCTAAGCTTGAGCAATGGTGTGGAGAACGCGGCCACTTTCTTTGGCAGGAAAGAATGAAGGGTGAGAAATTTAGAGCAGGGATCAGCAAATGGTTACTTAACAGGCCAGGAAGCAAATGCTTTAAGCTTTGTGAGCCACACAGTCTCTGTCCCAGTTACTCAATTCTGCCGTCAGAAGGCAGCCACAGACACTACGAAGGGATTGGGCACGGCTGTGTGCCCCTAAAACTTCACAAAAGCAAGCAAGCAGAGAGTCAGCTTTACTTCATTTAGAGAGAAAATGAGCTCAACTTTTTACCTGCTGAGTGCAAGATGCCCCTGGGCCAGCAGGTAGGGTCATTTACAAAGCAACTGGAGTTGCGCCCTGGTGGAGCAGTGGTTAGGTCCGCTGCCTCCAGCCAAGAGCGCAGGCCACATACATCCCAAGGACCAGGGTCCACATGCTGGGGCTGGTAGGAACAACCAAGATGAGCTAAACAAAAATAAATAAAATGCTTGTCCTCCTCTCCCTTCGTGCCCGCCTGCCTCTCCTCATCTTCATTCCTGCCTGCACCTTTGCTTTAAAAAAATAAAAACAAAAAGCAGCAACTGAGTATGCTTTTCTGAAGTTCAGAAACAATATCTAGAACAGATACACAGGTTTGAGGATTGTTACAAATCAAAGAATTCCAGAAATCTGTTAGGTCACTGAAGCCATGGAAATAATGAAGACTGTTCAGGGCAAGTTTGTCTATTAAGACAAAATATCTCACTCAGAACCCAGAATAAAACCATCATTTAAGGAACCAAAAAAATAAATGAAAAACCAGCAGCATGAACACTAAGGCAGAACATTCAAACAAGTCAATATACACAGACATACACACTAGCGCCAAGTATGTGCCGGAAGTGAGTACTGAAGGAGAAAGTGACCAAGAGACTTAAATGTTTCTAAGAGACTGAGATAAAACCAGGATTAAAAGTTACATATTAAATTTAGTGACAGCAGAGGTTGCAGGAAGCCTTCTCAAGAGAAGTCTCCTTGGGAACAAGGAAAGAAGTCAGACAGCAGCAGATGAAAGATACAGTTCGAAGTGTGGCAACGAGTACAGGCGAGGAAAATTCTGCCAAGACATTTGGCTACAAACGGGAAGAGGGAAATAATGTGGCAGCTGTGGAGTGACAAGGAGGAACACTTTCCCCCAAAATGGAAACATCAAGATGTGAAAAATCAGTACATTTGCTGAGTGAGCTTTTTTTTTTTTTTTATTTTGTAAAGGAAAGGTACAGGCAGGAATGAAGTTGGGCAGGCGGGCAGGCAGGCAGGCAGGCAGGGAGAGGAAAAGAAGAATGTTTATTTTATTTTTATTGAGTTTTTCACAACGGTTGCTTGGCCCCACCCAGGCCTGGGACTCAAACCCAGGGGTATAAGATCTGCTCCTCTGGAGACTACTGATCTAACGACTGCTCCAACAGGGCGTATCAACTGAGCATTTTCAATAGCAATGATACTGAATAAAAGACACGCAGAGAGAAAAGATAATCACTGAAGAGGTGGCCCGTGATGGCCATCAAGGGTGCATGCAGAGGGTACGAGGGAGCACTGGCTTGACAGAAGATAGGAAACACCTCCACCTTGCAACGAATAGAAGAAAAAGATGGATGACTACACATTAAGGTAAAAACAGGTGAATAGGGCAAGAAGCTGAGAACATTAACCAGGCCAGGCTTGCTAACTACACGACAGGCCTGAATGATCCTGGGCAATGCAGAGCTGCCCAGCCTCAAGAGTGACAGTTAGAGTCTGAGGTCAAGAGTGCTTGCAGATCACCTCAAATCACAAGGTCAAATCCGACACAAGTCCTCTTCCAGCGGGAGAAAGTGAGAGCATCCGGGCGCTTAGAAAGGAAACGCTCGTGTTTCTGCGGCGCTGCCACAAACTCCACGTGGAAGCGGCCTGCTGGCAGAGGAGCTGATGGCTGGGGTCAGAGTTTTCACAGCGATACCGCTTTCCAGAGAAACATGGTCACATTTTATGCATATAGACAGATTTTTATGTAAAGATACACACAGAAAGTCACAGCATTTCAAACATCACATTTACAGCACCGTTAAGTGAAATTTGGAGACTGAGCAGCACACGTCTTCATACTGAGGTTAACACTGGTTTACAACACAAGCTTTGTTGTTGTCCCCCCACCCCCACCCCCACCCCCGGGAGCCCCAGGTCACAAACACGGGTCCACGGGTTGTACAGGGCCTGCACCTCGGCCACCTGACCCACAGGGATATAGTTTTAGATGTGCAGGCTCACTCTTCATCACATACATAAGTCTGCATGCCTACCACTAAATTTCCTTTTATTTTTAAGGAAGAAAGAGGAGGAAGCACTTTTATTTATTTGTTTACTTATTTTTGGTGGGTCCAGCTGGTCCCAGATCAAGGGTGCCTGGACTTTTCACATGGTCCACACGTCACCTGCTGGCTTGGCACCTTCGCCGCCAGGTTGATTTCCAACAGAACTCCCTAACTGTCCAGTGGACCCCCGTGACCCTCCGTCTCCCCCACCGGCCCCAACAACACATTTTCAGTCACCAAGTTTTGAAAGTATGAGTCAATGGTGATTCATAAATACAATGCTAAGTGGCTTCTTGCTCTTTTTCACTTCTGCTATTTTAAATAAGCCAAGTGCAGACAACAATTTTTTTTTAAACTATAATTTATTATTTTAAAAGCAACAGCAGTATTCTATCTATACCTTGGGCAAAATGTTTGACTTGAGGACATGTAAAGTGTCCAGTAAAATAGTCTCTTACCTTCACCACTCCATCAAAGCCAGGGATTGTGTTCACCTTCGCTTGCTTAGCTAATAATTTGCTTTCAATCTTGTCCCCCATGGCTTGAATAGCATGTGTGTCAGGGCCAATGAAAGTGACGCCTTCTGCTGCCTGTGGAGAAATACAAGTAGAAATGTGTGTCAAGAAACACTGGTGATTGGTACGGAGTCCACTTTGATAAAAAACCTCTACATTTTCTAGCTATTTGCATACCAAACCAAAAGAAGTCGAGTCAATACGTTAAAAATGTATATTATATTACATGTAGTACATGTATGTGGATATATGAAGCAATGTCAAGTCAAAGGAAAATAACTGAAAGTGATAATAAACTCCTTCTTAATAATAACAGCTTTCTCTGGAAAACTTCCATGGAGTTGTATTCATACATAACAGCCTGACATCCAATCTAAGCAGTAAGTTCACCTGAAAATGTCAGATTAATCTTTGCATTTGCAATAATTTGCAGCAATGGTTTCAACACAAATATCTATTTTCATTGAATTTCAGATCTGCGCCAGAGCTTGAGAAAAATGCAGGGGATAACATAGATGGAAGTCAGAGTATAACGATTCACGAAAAGGCACACAGATCACTGGTACCTCAGAGAAAGAGGGGAAAAACAGATCAGTTATAAACCTGAACTGAAATGGGAATTTACCAGGGAGAGGTTCAGTAAAACTGCCCTGAATAAATCCCATTTAGTTCCCCAGCAAAGGACTCTCTGTACTTGGTCACCAGACACAACACGCTACTGAAGTAACTGGCAATGAGGGACGGAACGAACAAGGTGGAGGGAGTACCACTGCAAGATGGGGCCTAGAGAAGGGAAGGAGGAGTTTGCTGAGGTAATGGATGGTGAAGATAGGTTAAATATGAAAAAGGAAAACTATTCTGTATGTTCACCATCATCAGAGATACATTTTGACTTTCTCACAACCTTTGGCTAGGGCTGATAGAAAGAATAAATTGTTTACTTGTAATTACTTTTACATCTTATATTCTGTCTCCTGGCACTGCTGCCTGAAAGCCCTTTTTGACTTGGAAAGGGAACCCCCTTCTGCTGAAAATTACCAGAATCACTACTGGAGGATGTGGCTTGGCTGGCTCTTGGCCATGAGGGACCCAAAAGATTGACCCCACCCAGAGCAGGAAGCGGAAACAGAACAGGGAATGAGCAAAAGAAGCACAGGGAGATAAATATCCCGGAGAATGAATGATGATCAACTTTATACATGCTGACTAAAGACACCTGGGGGATAGTCAAGCACCCAAGCTTAGGAGGCAGATTTAGAAGTCGAGAGGTTATAAAACCAGGCTGGGGTATGGATTTTTTAAAGGTGTCAAATACGGAAGGAATTATAAGTTGCAAATGTAATCATCCACAAAATAATGTATAGTAAAGACAATGGCTTTAAGTCAGGATACATACTTTCCCTCCTCCCCCAAAAGCAAGACAAAAGAGAATTTTCAGATTCTGAGTTTAAAGCCTCCTTCTCTTTGTGAGACAATGGAGATAATAACCACCTTACAAGTTTGATTGAAGGACTGAATAAAATAATAATGTAAAACACCAAGCCAAGTATCCTAACTGCTCTTGTCCCCCTATCCAGAAGTCCTGGGAAAAACAAACCCCCCGGATAATGAGACAGATGCGTCCACAGGATCCTAGTATTCATTACGGGAACCCAAACACCTGTAACTCCCCATGTTACAAGTGGCGGAATGCTAGATACCAAATGTCATCAGCAGTCACACACTTACAGAGAAGCTCTCCATCAAATGTATGTGGTTTTAACAGCAGAAACTTCCTTTTCTGTGTTAGCAAACCGCTGTGAAGTGCATGGATGGCAGTACTTCTCTGTAAGAGGGGAAAGTGGCTGTGGCTACACGCCCCAGTCTGTCTTCAGCTGGATAAACTCGTCATTTTGGACCTAGTAATAGTCACATTCTTTTCTCATTGTCCCAAACCTACAACCCACTGAACACTAAGTCAAGAGGAAACAATCACTCTGCAACTATCAACTGCTGTTCCATATTCTCATTTTACTTGCTAAGATGGAGGCGTTTTTATTATAAATGTCGTTTTAAATACCACTACGCCAGCCAGGCACATGCAATTAAGTAATCAGAATACCCTAGTGGACAAAGAGTTGAAGATATAACATAAATGAGAACAACCAAAATACATTATGATTATACAGTACAACTTCTGATTAACAAGAGTCCAATGATTAACCAGATTTGACCATGCCCTCTAATTTGAGGAAAATTACTCACGCTAAAATGAAAAATTACCAAGAAAAACAAATCAGACCAAGCATTTAGTGACTATTCTTTATTCCATTCAACACAAAAATAAAATAAAAAATGGCAAGGACTAAGGTGGGTAACTATGCAGATGTTTCCTTTTTCATCTATAGGTTCTGGTAGTATTCCCTGGACTAACCTTTAAATGTAATTAACTCAGTATAAGAATCCCATAATTCTCTGACCAAAAGCAAGGATGAGGTCAGCGAAAGACAGTCTGATAACTGCAAAAGTCCTGAGGTTCTTGACCTGAGTCGTAGGTGTGGTTTAGAACTTAAGACCAGAATTTATCCACTAGCAACTTTCTGATACTCTTATGTTAACTCTATCTTTTATCCATAGAACTACCCAATTCCCTTTTTCCTCAGTGTCTTTTTGACCTGTCATAGCAATAAAATTTACTTCTAAAAATATGCTCTTTAAGGTGCTTTCAACTTTTTCTGGAATAAATATAATACCTGTATGCAGATGAGTGCTTTATGCTCATTATAAAGTTGGCATTTTTCATCAACACTGGAAAATACTGATTCAAAGGAAGGCATTACAAAAAAGCTAAAATTATGAAAAAGTAAAATTACTGCTCTAAGATTCCATTTCTTTTCTAAATTCTGTGGTTTTATGGGTCTGCCCAAACTAATAGAACAGGGAAAAGGGTTGGGGCTGAGCAGAATGTGAGAGAAAAAAATAAGACTTTATTCACAAAAGGATTGATGTTGAGAATGAAGGGCAGAAACAACTGTCATTCGTAAACATTAAAATACTGATACCTAATCCATTCTTAGGGATACCACAACAGTTAGCAAATGCCATAAACTCAGAGTTTTTAAATGCGCACACTTACAGCTCACCCCTAGTTACCACTAGGTAACTGCAAAGCCAGAGTGAGACACAGACACAGACATGGAAAAGCTGCTGAAGTGCCCAAAGGATCCAGATTCTGGATTTTAAAGTATTCCCCACTAAAAGAAAAAAATGTTTCCAGTAGAAAAGATCAGTGCCTGGATTAGTGGGGGAAGTCAGATGCATGATGTACTGAGCCAGAGAGAAAGCTTGAAAAACTTAATCTCGGTCTCTCCAAAGCACAGAGTCGCAGATAAGGCTGCTGATGAAATGTGGTTGATGACAATACAAGCATCAAAAAGAATAAGATTATAAAGTTTAATTCATCTTTTCAAGGCCTCAGAAGAACACTTTCCCCGCTACCTCTGTTCTAGTATTTGAGCTTCTTGGACACTTATCTCTAATTTTAAGTAGTACATGGCTCTTTAAAAAGCAAAATAGGGTGCGCCCTGGTGGAGTAACAGGTCAGTCGCCTCTGAAGGAGTGCAGCCCACATACCCCTAAGTCCCAGTCCCAGGTTGGGGTGAGGGGAACCACCAGTGTGAACTACCAAATAAAAATAAATAAAATGCTTCAGCCTCCTCTCTCTTCATGCCTGCCTGTCTACTCACCTCCATGCCTGCCTGCAACTTTCCTTAAACCAAAAGAAGGAAAACTAAATTCACACATAAACTGAACAAAAATAAAAGTATCGAGGTAAAATTCCATACATTGTTTTCCTAAGAAAAACACAAGGACCAGAAAGCATTCATGGAGGGGGAAAAAACACAAGAGAAAGATATGACATCACAACTGATCAAAATCATTACCTGCTATCTCAAAATAAGCTGAAAGACATTTTAAAACGATAGGAAGCATGAAAAAACATAAATAAGAATTAGAAATGCTCATTAAACGAGGTGATAGACATAACAATAGAATTAGAAAGAAAAGAAAATCATTTCAAAAACAAAGACTAATTGGGTAGAGGAATCAATTACAGGTGCCTTCCTATGGTTCAATGACGGAGGCGCAGGCCCTGTAAGGCGCAGGCCCTGTAAGGCACAAGGGCCTGGGTCCTAGACGGGGCGGGGAAGTGGGGGATGGGGGAGGGCTACGGACACTGAGTCAATTAGAGGTAAAGGACAGAACTGGACTGTCAGTGGTAAATTTAATATATCATGCAAATGTTGATTTACAGTGATACACACTTTAAATACAATGTTATAATACAACACTACTTAATTTTTTTAAGAAAGTCAGACTAGAGGGAACATAAATGTAAAAAAAAAAATTTTTAATGTTATCAAAAAGTAGGAAAAAATAAATAAAACTTTAAAAACTTACAAAAAATGTTTAAAAATCACGAGAAAATTACAAATATTAAGGATAAAGACTATACAGCATAAGGATAAGAGGAGCCTTCAAAGAAAACAAAAGCAAAGTACTAAAAACTACAAAGAAAACTTTCTTAAAATACTGAAAAAATATGTATCAAAAGGACACACTATCACATACCTGAGAAACTCACCCAGAATAAGCATCACGATGATATATATTCTAGTAACAGTACTGATGACAAGGAAAACAAAATTTTTAAAGAAAAAATTATTAGCCAACTTGGATAGCAATAATTCAAGGCAAAAGAAAATTGCTCATTTCTTTTATCACTGATGTACTAAGTAACATATTCAAGAAAATTTGAAGCAAGGAGTTTTAACCCAATAAAAATGAACTTCTGAGTACAAAAAGCAAAAAAAAAACATAATAACAAGTAGCCAAAAATGACCCATAACTCAGTTGTTTTGTTTTTGCTTTTTGCTTCTTTGAAAATGAAAGGTGTAGGCAGGAAGGAAGTTGAGTAGGCAGGCAGGCAGGCAGGGAGAAGAAGCATTTTCTTTTTATTGTTTATTTAGTCGTTCACATTGGTTGTTTCCCCCCAGACCTAGGACTTGAACCCAGGGATATGTGGCCTGCGCATCCTTCAGAGGCGACTGACCTAAATGATAATCCAGCAAGGTGTCCTGCTTTACTCACTGCTGTACAGTTTACAATCTAAGAATGGATTTTACACTTTCAATTGTTGGGAAAAGATTTCTTAAAGAATCATGGACATGCCCTGTTGGAGCAGTGGTTAGGTTAATCACCTCCTAAGGAACTCAGCCCACATACTCCTGGGATTGAGTCCCGAGTCCAGAGGGACACAAGCAGCATAAACAATTAAATAAATATAAAATAAAATGCTTTTTCCTTCTTCACTCTTCCTGACTGCCTGCCTACGCACCTTCATTCCTGCCTGTACCTTAGCTTGAAAAAAAATTGCATATCATGATACGTGAAAATTAAATGAAAAACAATTGTACTGGGAGACAGTCATGCTCATTAGTTTACATGCTGTTATGACGGCCTTCTCATTACAAGGAAAGGACTGAGTACTTGAAAGAGACCACATGACTTGCAAGGTCAAAAACATTTGCTTCCTGAACTTGTACAGAAAAGCCTGCCCACTCCTGTCCTAGGGAATAACCTTCGGGAAACTAAAGTGACTAAAGGAAACCAACAAGAAGGACCTGAGGTTACTTGCAGCACTGAAACTAAATGAAGGCTGCTAAGGAAAGACTACAGCATATAAATGCTACATTTTCTGAAAAGACGGATCTAGAGCAATTATTTTTAAAAGCGGGGAGAAGACTC